>JAQQSZ010020171.1:0-10200 GCA_028646595.1 Phalanger gymnotis
AGGAGGGAATAACATACACACTCAATTGGGTATCTTACCCCACAGGAAAGGAGGAAGGAGATAAAAAAGGGGGGACAATAGAAGGGAGGACAGATAGGGGGAGGAGGTAGTCAAAAGCAAACACTTTTGAAAAGGGACAGTGTCAAGGGAGAAAATTGGATAAAGGGGGAAGGAGCAAAATATAGTTAGTCTTTCACAACATGAGTATTGTGGAAGGGTTTTGCATAATGATACACATGTGGCCTATGTCCAATTGCTTGCCTTCTTAGAGAGGGTGGGTGAGGAGGGAAAAGGTGAGAGAATTTTGAACTCAAAGTTTTAAAAGATGCTCAAAAAAAAGTTTTTGCATGCAACTAGGAAATAAGATATACAGGCAATGGGGCATAGAAATTTGTCTTGCCCTACAAGAAAGTAAGGGAATAGGGGATGGGGGTGGGGAGTGGGGTGACTGAAGGGAGGGCTGACTGGGGAATGGGGCAACCAGAATATATGCCATCTTGGAGTGGGGGGAGGGTAGAAATGGGGAGAAAATTTGTAATTCAAACTCTTGTGAAAATCAGTGTGGAAAACTAAAAATATTAAATAAATTTAATAAAAAAGATAGAAAAAAAGAAATACCTAGGTATATATTGCTATAAAGTACTGGAAGGCAGGACTTCTTTTTTGGTGGGGGGTTGGGAGAGGGTAATTTTCTATGTTCTCAGCAGCTAGCAATAGTACCTGGCACCTAAGAAGGTGCTTGATAAATACTTCTTGTTGAATTATGTGCAATAGCTGCTTATTGAATGTTTATTGGAACAATAAATATACTTGATTCAAAAAGCTTTTATCAAGTACCTACTGTGTGCCAGGCACTATGCTAGGTACTGAGTATACAGAGAGCAAAAGGAAACAATTTCTGTCCTCAAGGAGGTTATATTACAATTAGGCATGTCTCCTGAATCTCAAAGGAGACATTTGGAGGAAACTGGTTGGCACCTTTTTGTGTAGGGCAGAGGGAACGGAGAAACTGGCATCAAGGTGTTCATTCACCCAGAGAATGGACCATCCATAGTCAGTTGAGGTTACCAAACATATTGTCCCAACCATAGGGAAAGTCACACATGTCTAATGGTACTTTTCATGTGGTAGGGGAAGATGGAAGATTTAGAGCCAGGACCTGGGATGATTTCCCCTTTTTGCTGCTTTGAATAATTCGGTGAATTTCAATATCCATATTTAATAATATCAATAGAGGTATGAGTAAATAAGTGAAAGGGAAGTTTTGAATCATGTTCACTCTGAAGAGGGAGTGGACTAGTGTCATTCTTCACAGACATAATGGACGGAAGAGATATATTAGGTCATCTAACATAGTGACAATTCAAATTAAGTCTCCTTCCAAGGTAAGCAATTCCACATTAGAAGCTTCTTCAAATGCTTTTCATAGGCCAGGTGGACAAGTTTTAAAGGTAATGAGCTTAACTAGCATGAATTCCCAAAGCAATGTGACTCAGCTTACTTAAAGATGGCCCTTAATTCACTGGGATAGTAGAGTAGCAGTTGCCACCAAGGCCCAGCTGTACCCTGAAGACTCCTTGAGTGAAAGGTCTTTTAGAGCTTTTCTCTTGTATTTCCACCAGGATGAGAGAATTTCCAGTTAGGATATCTCAGTTTAGAATCACTTGGTAGTACAGTTGGCCAGTTTCCATGCCATTAAGGTCCAGGCAAACAGTATTGTTTCAGGGGTATTGAGTTGTAAAGAAAAGTGGCTGCTATTACTTGTCGGCTGCTATAGGCTATTCCATGGATAATTATAAGCCCATTTCAATTCAACAAACATTTATCAAGTCCACATTTCCTCTTCTTATATCTTCAGGAAACAACAACAAAATTTGGAACAAGAGAACTGTTCCCAATGGAGCCCTAAAATAGCTGAAATTTCAATGGCACTTTCAAGTTTGCGAAATGCTTCCCAGGCCTTATCACATCTGAACCTCCCAATTATTCTGCTTTGTGTTAATATCTCTGTTAATATCCCTGTGTTAACAGATGTGGAAAATGAAGCTCAGGGAGCTTAAGTGACTGTGCCCATGGCCATACAACCAGTAGCTGTCGCAGGGAGGGTTTGAACCCAGGTTTTCTTGACTTCCAGTCCAATATGTCCATTATGCCATACAGCCTCTAAAACAAGGATTCTTAACCCTTTTTTGTATCACAGACCACTTTGGCCGTCTAATGAAGCCTGCTGAGAATAATGTTTTCAAATGCACAAAATAAAGTATGTAAGATCGCAAAGGAAATCAATTATATTGAAGTATAGTTATTATATTAAAAAAAAAAACAAATTTAAGGCTCCAAGTTCAGAACCTTTGCTCTGAAGAAATGGCAACATGTGTCAGTCCTATTTTCAATGAGAGTCTGGTTTTAATCCTATTTATCTCTGACTCATACATGTGAACCGTATCTCTGATATGGTCCAATTCTTGTGACCCACATTTTATAAAAGGATCCATTCATATATGCCAGCATTATCCTGAGGGAAACTCACAGTTCCTAGAGGTCTCCTCTCATTTCCTGACATACCTTGCAGAAACATGCTGTTGAGTGGCTTTGGAAGACACTTTGTATGGGGATCCTGAGGATGACACCCTTTTATATATGGAGAACGAGCCAGCTTTGCTGAGTACCAAAAAGAATCCAGGCATGCAGAGGCAGACTCTAACATTTAAAAAAATATCCCGAGTACATGGTCATTGACTTGAATATTATAATTACAGGGAGCACATGGTCTTCTAAGTCAGCCATTTGAGACAATGCTAATTGCTAGAATGTTCTTTAGATTGAGCCAAAATCTACCTCCCTGGCACTTTCATCTACCGATCTTGCCTCGTTCTTTCTTTTGGATCTATATAGAACAAGTCAAAAATGACATGTTTCCATGTAACAGTCCTTCCAATACTTGAGGACATGTACTTCTGATCAAGTTTTCTTTGTTCCAGGCTAAAGATCCCTAGTTCCCTCAGTGCTCAATGCGGTTTCCAGACCCTCCCCCATCATCTTCATTCCCTTCCTTCTTCAAAACATATTCCAGTTTGCTACCCTTGCTCTCTAAAAGTAGAAGAACTGTGGTGCAGGGGGAGAATGGTGGGTTTACAGTCTGGACCTAAGTGGAAATCCCATGGCAAGCAATCCTACATGACTGGGAAGCTACTTTGCCTCTCTGGACCACAATTTTCTCTTCTGTAGAATGAAGTTTTAGGACTAGATGACCTTTAAAACACCTTCCACTGTAAAACCCTATGACATTACATGAATATGATTCTCTAACTGTAGTCTGTCCAGTATAGACTATAACAGGATTGTTGCTGCACTCTATTTTGCAATTAATGTAGCCTATGACACATAAGCTTTCTGTCTGAGCAGTTAGGAATCTTAAGTCTTTTTCTGTCACCACCCTTTATTTTAATATAAATGAAAGCCTTTACACTTATCCTCATTAAATTTCATTTCATTAGATTTGGTTCATAATTCCTGCTGGTCAAGATCTTTTTGCATCCTGGATCTGTCATGTAGCACATGAGATAGCCGCTTCAGCTTCCAGACTGGATAAACACACTAAGCTTTCATCCAATTTACTGATAGCAATGATGAACTCAAGAGAGTGAGGACAAAGTCCTGTGGCATACTACTACAATATTCCCTCCAGGAGCCTATCAGTCCATTAAAACTTAACTCTTTGGGAAATGGGAGACAATCAGAGAGACCTAGAATTTTAAAGGAAAAAAGAATGTTAGAGATTATTTCACTTAATCCCTTCAAGTCATTAAACCAGCTACAGATCCACTTAATTACAGTATAATCCAACAGCATTTCTGTTTCTTTTGTCACTGACTGCAACTTAGATGATATAGAGGTCATCATCCTTGAACAGACAGGACCAGCCTTTTGTGTAGAGCAAATAGGCAGTCACCTATGTATTGTTATTTAAGGGCTTCTGGGAAGTTAGACTCCCTACCCAAAGTGTCATCCCTTGCTAAGCTTGCTATGGTATCTCCAATGTGCACATCAGCGCATAGATTTTTCAGCTAGAATGGATGCTATAGGTTACCTAATCCAAGACCTTCATCTACAGATGAGGAAACAAGGGCCCAAAATGAGCATTGACTTTCCTAAGGCCACATAAAAAGTAAATGGCAGAGGCAGGATTCAAACCCAGGTCCTGACTCTGAAGCCAATATTCTCTCTCCTACATCACATTGTCACATGACATTTGGGTTAAGATCACCTCTTTTAGGAGGAAAATTCATACCATTAATCTAGAGAAGAAAGTACAGAAGGATTTGTCTTAGGAACATTATCTACATCTCACAAATGAGGCGACCAGGGCTAGAGAGGTGGAGAAGCTTGCCCCTGTCACACAGATAAGGAGCAGGGCTAGGATTCTCATGGGAGGCCTCCCCTGACTCTTTTTCCAGCACTCCATCACACTGGATGCAGACAAAGGGAAGAAATTACATTTCCCAAAGGACTGAGTATGTGGTGGAGAGGACAGAGAAGAGAAGCTCCTTCAGAGCAAAAGCTATTAATTCATGCCATCATTAAATCTCTAATACTTAGCATAGTTATTTGTGCATAGTAAGTGCTCAACAAATGCTTGTTGGATGAGATTAGATTGATTGGAAATAATTTACTGGAAAGGGCGGAGAAAATGGTGACAATAAGTTATAACAACTGGTAAGAGAAGCAGCAGGATCTTAGCCATCAGCCAATCAATTGACTGACAAGCGTTTATTAAGTGCCAACTTTATGCCAGGTACTGTACTTAGAGCTGGGGATAGAAAGACATAAGTGAAATATCTGTTGTCCTTGAGGAGCTTACAATCTAGCAAATGGAAACAGTATGTATAAATACAAAATTTTCTACATATACATATTGTTTCCCTTTGCGAATCATTTGTATATAGGTATACACAAAAAAAAAAGATACAAAGTGGCGGGGGGGGGGAAGTGCTAACAACTAGGGCAAAGGTCCTTAACCTAGGGTCTGAGAATTTTTTTTTATATTTAGCTAATTGTATTTGGGTATAATTGGTTTCTTTTGTAATCCTATGGATTTGATTCTATACATTTAAAATATGATTCTGAGATGGGGTCCATAGGCTTCACTAGACTGTCAACAGGGTCCATGACAACTATGATTTCAGGAAAGGCTTCATATAGAACATAGAGATGAGAAAAGAACGCACTCCAGGCATGGAGTATAGCCAGTGGAAAGGTATGGAGAGAACTGATGGGCTAGACCAGAGCTGTCCAAAGTGCGGCCTGCTCACAGTACAACTTTGTACGGCCTGTGTGTGTTTACTACTGGCATGGAAATTGACATAAATGCTTTAACTAAAGCATTTATGTCGATTTCTGTGCTTGTGGTGGACATGGGCGGGCCACATGGGGGCACACAGCCCATATTTTGGACAGCCCTGGACTAGACCAAGATATGTATGAAAGGAAGGAATGTGTAGTAAGGATGAAAACGAAGGTCGAGGAAAGGCTATGAAGAACTTTCATGTTGAAGAGAAATCTACTTTATTTCTCCTAAAGGTAATAGGTAAAAAAAAAGGAATTTACTGATCATGAAGCAGGCCAGATCTGTGTTTTTAGAAAATCATTTTGACACTTGTGTGGGAGATGTGTTAGAAGGAGAGATTGGAGGGATAGAGGCCAATTAGGAGGTTATTGCAATATCCAGTCAAGAAATGATGAAGACCTAAACACGAGAGGTGAGGGGAGAGAAGATGAAGGATGTAAGAGATGTTACAGAGGAAGAACCAACAAGATTTGACAACTAAATGGATATGTGGGGTGAGGTCAAGGATGACAGCAAGGTTCTGAGCATGGATGACTGGAAAGACTGGACTACTCTCAATGGAGAGAAGGAAGTTTAGAATGGAGTGGGTTTGGTGGGGGCAAGTCAGGGCTGAGGGAAGACAATGAGTTCTATTTGTACACATTGAGTTTATATGGGATATCCATTTCAAAAAGCACATTAGGCACTTGATAATTAGGGAATGGTACTCAAGAAAGAGACTAAAGCTGCCTATATAGATTTGAGAGTCATAAGTAAATGATTATTAAACCAACATGAGCTGAAGAAGTCATCAGGAGAGAGTATAGAAAAAGAAAAGGTGAAGGCCTTGGACAAAGTTTTAGAATACACCCCCACTTACAGAAAAGAAGAATCTGGATGGGAAGCTTTCCAAAGAGATTGAGAAGAATAGTCAGGCAGGAAGAGAATGGGGTGGCACAAAATGCAAGGGCAAGTGCAAAGTCAGAGGACTTGGGTTCAAATGCTTCTGACACTACTTGGTGTGACCTCAGGCAACTCACTTCATCTCTATGGCCCTCACTTTCCTCCTCTGTACAATGAGAGATCAGCTCTTACAGCTCTAAAGCTATGATCCTATAAAGCAATTGAGAAAAGTCTTATAAACATTCCAAAGGAAGAGAGTGCCCAGGCGGAGGGTGGGGTGGGGGCGGGGGTGGGAACATCAACTGGTACAGATTGGTCAATAAGGACAAAGACTGAGAAAAGGTCATTACATTTGGAATTAATAAGCATTGGTCATTGTAGAGAGTAATTTCAGTTGAGTAATGCTGTCAGAAGGCTGAGAAGAGAATAAGAGGAGATGCAGAAGTGGAGGCAAGAGTGTTGGCAGATTCTACTAGGAGTCTGGCTGTGAAAGGGAGAAGAGATATAGGGCCATAGCTTGAGTGGATGGTAGGGTCTAATGAGGGTTTTTTAAGGATAGGAGAAAATAAATTGTGTTTGTTGGCAGCAAGGAACCAGTACGGAGAAATTTAAGTTAACAGTGGGAAAGGAGTTGATTCAGGGGACAATCTGCTGGAGAAGTCAGGAGGAGATAAAACCAAGGGTATATGTGGAAGGGCTGGCCTCCATAAAAAAGATTAGCCATCATTTCTCAAACATATAAAGAATTGAGTCAAATTTATAAGAACACACATCATTTTCCAATTCATAAATAGTCAAAGGACATGAACAGGAAGTTTTCAGATGAAGAAATCAAGGTTATTTATAGTCACATGAAAAAATGTTCTAAATGACTGTTGTAGAGAAATGAAGATTAAAACAACTCTGAGGTGTACCTATGAGAATGGTTAATAAGACAGAAAAAGGAAATGACAAATGGAGGGGATATGGGAAAACTGGGACACTAATGCAGTGTTGGTGGAGTCGTGAGCTGGTCCAACCATTCTGGAGAGTAATTTGGAACTATGCCCAAAAGGCAATCAGACTGTGTATACCCTTTGATCTAGCAATACTGCTACTAGGTCTGTATCCCAAAGAGATTAAAAAAGGTGGGAGGGGGGCACACAAAGACTTGCTTGTACAAATACTATTGTGATATAAGAAATGACAAGCAGGTGGAGCTGGAAAGACTTACATGAACTGATGCAAAGTAAAGTGAGCAGAACCAGAAAACTGTACACAGTATACAATGATCAACTATGAACGACTTAGCTGTTCTCAGCAATGCAATGATCCAAGACAGTTCCAAAGGACTCATGATGAAAAAATGCTATCCATATCCAGAGGGGGGAAAAACTGATGGAGTCTGATTGCAAATCAAAACATACTATTTTCATGTTATTTTCTTTCTGTTTTTTTTTCCTTTTGGTTTCTTTATTCTTTCATAACATGACTATTATGGAAATACGTTTTACATGATTTCACACATATAACGTATATCAAATTGCTTACAGTCTTAGTGAGGGGGAAGGTGAGGGAGGGAGAAATCTGGAACTTAAAATTTAAAAAAAATGAATGTTAAAATTTGCCTTTACATTTAATTAGAAAAATAAAACACTAAAAAAGAAGAATGACCACCTCTTCATCAAAGACTGGAGTAGAGAAGGAGAGAATGAGTGATGATAGCAAGAAGTAGTGAGATGAAGAAAAAGGGAGAAAAGGACATGTGCAGAGTAATGCTTCAACCAATATAGTGACCATGCAATGGAAAATGTGGGTGCACTCACGCAATGCCAAAGGGACTGTATGTCTGTACCTTCTAACAAATTCCTTTGGAACTGGATTTCATTCTGCATTTGTCATAGTTTCGATTACTGTACAGCCCATATAAGTTTATGACACTATATAAATACAAAATAACAGTAATAATAACCATGGCTGCCATGATTAAAGAATTTTTCTTGATTGTCAACCTAAATTGGACTTCATTCTATTTCTCCCCATTACTCCTGGTTATGTAGCCCCTCTGACTATCGTCAATATTTTCTCACCTTCTTGGATGTTTATGTGCTTCTAATATTCATAGGCTATGAATACACGCCTATCTCCTGGGGAGACCATTTGGCCAAGTGAGACGTATTTAGTCTTTTTAATCATTTTTCATATATCAGTTCCATTAGCACTTTAATCATTTATGTTGTTCTTCTCTGAATTTTCTCTAATACTTTCATGATTGATGCCAATTCATATAATGCCAATTAGTCAGGAAGAACTACTCAACCATATAAATTCTCAGCTCTATTGAAGTAAAAAGCAGGTATCCTCCCTCTAATGTGAATCTCCCTGGCTTTGCGACAAACACCTTCATGTGTCTGTTGTGTCCCCAAAACAAGAACATCCATTATCTCAAAATGATTCTGGAAATAGGACACGATATATGTTAGAGTAACTCTATGTCATGTGGTTGCTCTTGGAACAGGTCCATATATTGTAGGATGGTAGACTGGTATGACTCTGGGGAATATTACTTTTCATTTAGTGAATATCCTAAGGCTAATCTTGGAAGGTAGAAAACAGATGCAACAATGATGCTGTGTCATGAAAACACGAAACTATGCACAAGAGACATTCTCCACCTTAAAGAAATCATAGATCCAAACCATAGTCACTTTAAAAAAGAGAAAAGTTTATTGGATTAGAATACAGATATACTAAGTAAGCCTTTGACCTAAGGGAAAGACACTGGGCACTTCAGAAAAAAGTGTTGTATACAATCATTTGTTTCTATACACAGACAGATGCTACAATAATTACTAGATGATAGAGACTGAAACTCAGTAAGACTTGCCAAATTGGGAATATTTCCAAAAGGGGCAAAGGACAATTGGGGATCTACTCTGGGAAAGGGGTTTAATTGGGCATAATAAAAACGTAGCTGCTCATTTAGAATCAGCTTCATTCATTTATGATCATTATTGATTTTCCCTGTCCAGCATTCTCACTGTAGTGTTACCTACTGACCAGCTTCCTCTCTGAAACACTTTGACTGCATTGTTTCATCCACTTGACATTTTAGATACATGTGTCAGACTCTTAGTTTGCATTTCAGAATGCTTTAACTTAGGCCTGACTGTATACAATTTTATCAGTCCCTACCTTTTACATTTAAACTCACATTAACATTCCCAAAAGACAGATCTTTAGTTAGACCTTTTGTTTCCCAATGATTAAACTGCAATTAACTAAAACCAGAATACAATGTTCAGCTAAATGGAGTTATGCAGAAATAGGAAAAATGAGTAGAAACAGGAAAATTAGTGAAAGCAGGGATTTATGAAATGCAATTTCTAGGGTATTTCATGAAATCATTAAAAGTTCAGTTCAATCTATTATATCTTTTACATCTACTATCCTATATAATAATAAATGATGTTCCAAATGCTAGTCTAGAGATCACCGGAAATCCTCAATCATGAAAGAAAGATTTCATCTTTTTCACTAGACTCTATCTAGCAAGGCAAGATACTGGATTAAAATGTTTAGAAAAGATGTTCAGAATGCATTACATCAAGCATAGGTAGTATGTAGTTTAAAATGTTTTTAAATGTTTCATTACACTTTCCTTCCTTACTAAGGGCAGGTCGAACAATCCATTGAGCTAATCTGTCAGGATAGAAAGATAGATAGATAGAGAGATAGAGAGAGAGATAGATAGAGAGATAGAGAGAGAGAGAGATAGATAGATAGATAGATAGATAGATAGATAGAGAGATAGAGAGAGAGAGATAGATAGAGAGAGAGAGAGATAGATAGATAGATAGATAGAGATAGAGAGATAGATGGATAGATAGATAGATAGAGATAGAGAGATAGATAGATAGATAGATAGATAGAGATAGAGAGATAGATAGATAGAGAGAGAGAGAGAGATAGAGATAGAGAGATAGATAGAT
>JAQQSZ010020172.1:0-10200 GCA_028646595.1 Phalanger gymnotis
ATATATATATATATATATATATATATATATATATATATATATATATATATATATATATATATATATATATATATGCACACATCTTTCACTTAGTTCAGGAGAAAAAGTCAGCACCCTGAACTTCAGGGAAAACACAAACAGAAATTACAAGCAGAAATTATATAAACAGAACAAATAACACACAGAAATCAACAGACAGGCCTCTAGCTGTCTGACCAGGACATTACATACATAGTTACCAGAGAGAGAGGTACCCGACATCTGGGTTTTCAAAGCCAGGGGGAGGGGCACTCCTACAGCTACCCAGAGTCTCATCTGGCTGAATTGCCAACACTCTTCCAATGAGTGTACCCCCAAAAGCAAAATGCCAACCTCAGAGCTCATATAGCCTGTTCAGGGCCCTGATGGCTCAGCAATCACTTAGCAAAAGGGGAGTGGGAAAGATCTTTAATCACTATCACCACATCATAGACAGTGTTTCCAATCAATGACTCTTGATTCAAACAAAGACAAGACTCAAAGACACCCAATTGCCTAAATGGTGAGAAGCACTCCAAGACAACAAAAGGTCCCACTTTACTTGCCATTACATTTGAAAGACAAGACTCATCAAAGGTACTTGATTACCTCAGTGCTGAGAAGCACTCCAAAACAAAAGACAAAAGGTCCCACTTTACCTGCCCAATTCGAACAAAGGCAGGACTCATTAAAGGCACTTGATTGCCTTAGCATTCCAGAAGAGAAAATAGTTAAAAAAAAAAAAGTCCCACCCTGCTTAACATTACACCCCAGCATAATGACACATATTAAATGCTTTTGTAGGCACATATTAAATGCTTTCTGGTTGATTGAAGATGGACCACTGGCACATTTCCACATGCTGGAGAGACAGAGATTCCACAACATCATTGAGGCTGCATTCAGAGAACCTGGGGAGGCCTCCTGAGGAGAGTGGAAAGACCCAGTAAGGAAAGGGGTCATTTGTGAGTATGGCCACTGACCAGCTGAAGTGACCTAACCAGGAGCTTCATACTTGAACTGATAATTTTTGCTAACTTGTTTCTAACTTGCTATGGGAACACAAGTGCTCTCAGCAACCTCTAAATATCAGTGTCCTAAAAAGCCCCAGCCATTTGACCCTGACTCATGCTCTAATTTTCAGACTAAGGATAACCAGGGAAAGTAAAACCTTCAAAGCACTCTATAGACGAAAAAAGAGGGTACATATTACTGTGTTCACTTTTATAGTCAAGAACCTGAGGTATGGAAAAGTTAAGCACTATAAAGGCAATCAAATTTGAAAGACTTAAGAACTCTGACCAATACTATGACCAACCATGACTCCAGAGAACTGATGATGAAGGCTGCTACCCATACCCTGACAGAGAAGTGATAGACCCAGGTTGCCAATTAAGACATGTTTTTTGGATATAGCCAGTTAAGGAATTTGTTTTGCTTGATTATTTATATTTGTTTTAAAGATTTTGGTTATCTATACTTTTAATGAGTAAAGAGGTAAACAAGAGAGAAAATAGATGTTTGTTTGTCAAAAAAAGTTATAAAAAAAAGTTAAAGCTTTGCTCAAATTTTTCAAGTGGACTAGAACAAAGAACAGAATCTGGACTAACTCCAGGATCCTAGAGCTTATAAGATTTCATATATAGTTCTTTGCACATAGTAAATGCTTAATAAATGTTATATTCATATGTATATACCTTGCCTAAAGGATTATGGAGCATGAGCATCTACGAATTAATTTTTCACAATCCATGACACCATGGAGGAATTCAGATAGGACACAATCTGGCTTTACCTTTAGGGAAGATAACTTACTGGTTAACTCTTGTTTAGCTTAGCTCCCCAAGAAGTCGGACATCTTCAACAGGTACTTTTTCTAGTGGTACTTAGGTAGTAGGGCACCATGGAAGGTATAGATATTTTTCAAAAAGCATCATCCCTCAACCACTTCAAAGCTTTCAGATAGACCAACCTGGGTTGCAATGTTACATCTTATTCATTTATTACCCTCGATTTGCTGGGCTCCTTAAATATAATCCCTGTTCATTAAGTTACAGGCAGGTGCAATGAACAGGGTTACCTGAGCTCTGGGCAGTGTTTGGGGGATAGCAGATCTCCTTCATGTGGTGGCAGCCAGACTGCTGGGGCTGCACCTGGAGGACATACCACAGCCGCCAACACTAACCAGACCATAAGTCCAGGATAGTTTATTAGCTGGTTCAGCAACGGGTGTGAAAGGAAGGGTGGGCATGCTGAGGATTCCCCAACTGCCCATTCCATTATGTTGGTATACACATAACTAACGGAGAATTAGAATCCTGTGAAAAACTGCAGCTGCTCAAGGCACAAATTTAGAGCTTTTTCAAATGACTTCTTCCCAAGTGTTGGTTACCTGATGAGTCTTAAGTTTCTTCTTTTTTTTTTTTTACATAATCATATAACTTGAAAGAATAGTCAATGGTAGAACCACCTGCCACTTTTCCCTCCCTGACTCTCCTCACAATGCATGTATACACATGCCAATTACAGTGAAAGGACAGGTAAGAGGGGGAGGGAGGAAATATTTCAATGAAAACCAGGCAGAAAATGAAAATAAGTAGCATAAGTCTCATCTCTTCCTTTGTTACTTTAATACCAAATTCCAAACTGTAACCAAGAGCTCCAGAAAGTATCCCCAGCCTATTCACAATTTAAAAAGTGGACTTCCTCAGAATGATGTTGTCCTATATTTATTTTTATCTCAGAGATTTCTGAATCACATTTATCCAGTTGTTCTAGGTTATTCTCCACTAACGGTAAGTGAGAGTTGGAAGTGCCTTCAGAGGTCATTTAATCCTTCTAAGGTTGCCTTGTACTTTCTCTGTAGGACCCTAATAAGACCCAGTTTTGTCCATGTTGTCTACTTCCATTAGAATATAAGCTATTTGAGAACAGGAACTGTTTTTTCTTTTTCTTTGAATCTACAGTACTTAGTGTAGTATCCAACATGTAGTAAGTGCTTAATATTTTAATATTTTCTAATTGATCAATTGAGGCCCAGGTGTTTAAGTGACTTGCTGAAGATTATGCAGAATAACAGAACCAGGATTCAAACATAGTGACTATGAACAAGAACCCTGTCCTTCATCGTGGGATAGAGGTGAGTTTGCTTTGTAAAGCCTATGTCAGCAAGCTCTGATAGATCTTTTATCAAACTATAAAGACTTAGAACACAAACCCAATGGTAAAGCATAAGCTGTCTCTCAAGGACAAGTTTAGCTCAGTTCAGAGAGGCCCATCACTAGAAGGTTATCCAACAGGATTTTTTTTGCTACGGAAACTCAAGAAAACCATTTACTAAGGCATGAAGAAATCATGAGCTGCCTCTGTTACAGGAGGTCCCACATCGTCTGAATCATGGATCCATTCAGTATTTAATTATAAGAACAACGACAATAAGTCAATAACATATGTTTTGGAGAGACAGCTAGCTCATCTGACCCAGGAATGATGACCTCTAACAGCATTTTGTATTTGAGATATTACGTTCCTCCCACAATTCCACAATCTTTCTGTTTAGGGATGATAGGGACACAAAATAAACCTAGTTTGCTTATCCCATTGCCAAATCAACCTTGAAAAGGGAAATAAAAAGAGATTTGGGTCAGGAAAGTGAAGACGAATAAAAATACACAAGCTCAATTATGTGACGATAATTGCAAATCTGTAAAACATCTGGAATTAACTGACCTGGGAGGCCAACACCAACACTCCCTCAGTCTGACATTCTGTTTACTAATTAAGCATAGGAGCTAGTCCTTTGGTTTACATAGTGAATCAAAAACAATTGAATCATCTGATTCTTATGAACTTCGCTTATGTCATAAGCAATGAAAAAGTTTTCACTTGGCTTACCTATTTTCCAGTTATTTACAATCTTTCCATCCTTGTTGTTTAGAAACTAAGTGGGTCAAAATTGGGTGATAGAATAGAATTTTGGTTGTTTTGGAGAACTTAGAGGATCAGAGAAATCAAGATTGACTGGCTGCTATTTGATCAAATATGTCAACACAAAAATAATAATAATG
This sequence comes from Phalanger gymnotis, assembly GCA_028646595.1. Lineage (NCBI taxonomy): Eukaryota > Metazoa > Chordata > Mammalia > Diprotodontia > Phalangeridae > Phalanger > Phalanger gymnotis. The sequence goes on from JAQQSZ010020172.1 coordinate 4,086, forward strand.
ATAATACTGGGCATTTATATAGCACTTTGAAGTTTGTGGAATACTTTACATATGCTGTCTCATTTGATCCTCATAACAACCCAATGAGTTAGGTGCTGTTATTATCCTTAATTTACAGATGATGAAACAGGCTGAAAAAAGTTAAGGAAATGCCCAGGATGACATAGTAAGCATCTGAGGCAAGATTCAAATTCAGGTCTTCCCAAGTCCAAGTCCAACATTTGACCCACTATATCACTTTGCTACCTCAAATTCAGCATGACACACAGTAGAAAAACAGTTGACTTCTGAGCCAGGAAAACCTGGGTTCCATTCCTACCTGTGACACATACTGGCAAAACATTTAACTGCTTGGTGACCCCAGGTAATTCTCCAAAAATATAAATTTCACAGATGTCTGCAACTTATAACTGGCATAGAGAATGTCAATTTATAATTGTTAATAATAGTTCTCTATATCAATTTAAAATTGTAGTTATAATTTAGTTCAGTAACTATAACTTAGTTTTCTATGTCAACTTATAATTGACATAGAGAACTAAAAAAGGTCAAATACTGAAACTGAAGCTTAAAAACTTTGGCCATATAATGAGAAGACAAGACTCATTGGAAAAGACCCTGATGTTAAGAAAGACTGAAGGCAAAAGGAGAAGGGGATGGCAGAGGATGAGATGATATATGGTGTCATGGAAACATGAACTTGGACAGACTGCTAGAGATAGTGGAAGATAGAAGTGCCTGGCATGCTATGGTCCAAAGGATCATGAATTATTGAACAACAACTAAGAGGTGAGAAAAGTCACCTTTTAATTTCCTTATCTTTTACTTCTCTATGTCAGTGAAATAACAATTCTGGTTCTAAGTAGGAAACTAAGACTTCCTCTAACAGGAAACCTAAAAATTCAGTGAGGATCCCTCCTTTTCCTTCTTGCCCCAAAGAAGTCCACAATCTCATATCTTACAAAAGTTCCCCTCATCTTTATACCCCACTTTATCTAGGAAAGGATAAACACAAAATAGATCTCACTGAGCAAAGTCCTGGGAAAATGCTGTGCACTTCAGCAGCTCCCAAAAATGTGCTAAAGGGAGTGCCAACGAAGCACATAAATCATTACCAAATGGGACCAGTCACATCCATTTCTAGTTCAGATGAGACAACTAGTATTGCAATATTCCTAATTAATTTAATTGGAAAAAAGGCTAGACCATTAAGCAGACATCAAAATAAAAGAACCCAAAATCTCCAAAGCTAGATTAGGGCTTTATATATAGTGCCACATGTGTATATGTGGGTTTTCTCAATCAATAAGCATTTACCAAGCCCCATCTATGAGACAGGTACTGTGTATAGGGATAATGACAAAACTTGTGATTTCTTTGACACAGGAAACTCCAGGTAAGGAAACTCCCTCTGTTGATGCAGGTTGGCAGCTCCTCTGTAGTTTATAGCCTTAGAGAGTTGCCTAGGAGGGCACTAAGATGTTAAGTAGTTAGGAAGAGCCCAGCTCTTCCTAATTTGGAGGCTACCTCTCATACTGAGCTCTGGTGACATAAAAACCAAAATAAAAAGGTCTCTGCCCTCAAGGAGCTTATATTCGAACAGGGTACATAATATCTACACATATATAAAATAAGTATATATTAAATAAATGCATGGTCATTGGTGGTGGTGGAGGGACACTTATTGCATGGAAGGGCGTGGGAGAATCAGGAAAAGCTTCATGTAAAAGCAATATTTGAGTTGAGTTTTGAAGGAAACAATTGTTTCTAAGAGGAGAGATGGAATTGCATTCCAGGTTTGGACAATTTGTTCAAAGATGTGGAGGCAGGAGGTGGAACGTCATAAATGAGGAAAAAGTAAATCAGTTTGGCTCAAAATGTCAGAAGCCATACAGCATTGCGTTTTCAGGAGCATATTGGACTTGCAGTCCAAGGAAGGAGAAGTAGGTTATGTGTTTCCAAAACTATCCTTTTAAGTTCCTATCAATGTAATAGTTTCTAGGCTTTTTCCTTAACTTATCTGGCCACCAGACTTCTCCATTTGCTGCTTATGTTGACTGTGAACACTTGACCACTATGGGATTTTTCTTCATCTATGAAAGGAGCAATATGAACTGAAGTCACATTTCCTAAGATGTGTTCTACAGAATCTTGGTGCTCCACATAATGTGAAAAGTGATCTCATGAGAAAATTTAGATTCTAATGACATTTCTTCTTTAAGACATTAAATATGAAATTGTCTGTACAAACACTTTAAGGATTTGAGGTTTCATTATGGGCACTGACAAAGATCAGAGAGTCTCTATGACTCACTGACGACCTTTGAGAGTTGCTGGAACCAAAATATTCATCACCCGGCAGCTAACTTGTTGACAGGTCTCTCCAATATTAGCTAGGCTGCTACTCACACAACAGACACAGAGTCTGTCACCAGCACAGCGGGACAACTCATCAGGACACCAAGCCTTTCCAACTGGCAGAATTTGCAAGAGTTGGACTTCAATGACATAAGCTTCAACAGTCCAGAGCTGCCTCTACACCATGTTGAGCAAATAGGTGGAGGATGTCGTGCCAAAAATGCTCATTAGGTCAGGGTTATTTGTGTGTGTGTGTGTGATTACATACTGAATGATAGAGATTTGCTTCCTATGTATCCTAGGTGTATTCCATATCCCCAGAACACCTTGAACAAATGATGGCACACATGTGTAATCCCTGCTACTGGTGAGGCTGAGGCTGATAGAATGCTTGAGCTCAGTAGTTCTGAGCTACAGCAGTACCAAAGCCAATTAAATGTCTATGGTAATCCCAATGCCAATAGGGTGAGCCTTCAGGAGTGGGAGGAGGAAAGGAGAACCAGACTCTCTATGGAAGGGTAAACCAGCCCATGTCAGAAATAAGCAAATTAAAGTTTCCAGAGTTTATGATTTGCTCAGAGTCACACAGTTAGTAAGAGATGAAATTTGAAAGCATCTTATCTGTAAAAATGAAGGGGCTGGACACAATAGCCTTCAAGGACCTTTCTAGCTCTAATTCTATGATCCTATGATCTCAAATAAGAGAGAACTACTTCTCATGGTGGCCCATTCCACCAGTGGATAACTAATTTTGAGGAAGATTTTCTCCTGACATCAAGCTTAAATTTGTGTCTTTCTAAATTCTACTCACTGCTCTTAGTTCTGGCCTCTGGAACCAAGTAGATCAAAAAAGGTTACATATGAAACTGTGAATTTTATTTCATATGGATTTTTTTAATAAGGTAGAAGCAAAAGCAGAAGCAACTGAGGAAGACAGCCAGCGACCCAGGCTGGGAGAAAGCTGGGCACCCAAAACTGGCGGAGATCTCTAGGCCCCCCAACACAAGACAGGAGTCTATAGAAGCAATGAGAGGCAGCAGCACAATGCCACCGACTGTGAGACATCAGCTGCTGAGGCTTGCAGCCCAAAGGTATGAAATGCATCTTCTTGAACTTCTGGGAGACATAATGGCCAGGTAAACGGCTCTAATCCCTGCCCCGCCCCGAGAATTTCTCAGGAAAAAATGCTGGAATACAGGAGACAGAAGTGGGGCTTCAGCGACTGAGCAGTGGGAGGTCCTGAGTCTCAGAGGTGCAGAGCCAGCAGGGGTCAACACCAGGAGCCCAGATATACCCTTGCACCCCCAGGGGAAGTGGCAGACACCAGCACAGACAACAAACAGCTGAGACCATTGCTGAACAGCAACAGTGCTGGAGAGCAGCCCCAAGGGAAGAGGAGACTTCAGGCAGCCAGACCCCACCCCCACACCTCAGGAAACTGAAGGCTATAATACACAAAGCCAGTAACTAGACTCAAAATCCCCAGAGTAAGAAACCTGGGACAGAGAGCCCTGAGCCCCAAAAGCAGAAATTCACTGTAAAGCCAGGAAAAAGCTAACCAACATGAGGAAGAACACGAAAAAACCGAGGACCATTGATTCTTTTTATGGGGACAGGCATAATCAAAATACCAATTTGGAGGAGGATAGCATTGACACTATACCCACATCTGATACCTCAAAAGGGAATGTGAACTAGTCTCAAGCCCAACTAGTCTCAAAGCCCAAGCATTACTGGAAGGGCTAAAGGAGGGTTTTAAAAACCAAATTAGGGAGGTAAAGGAAAAAATGGAAAAAATGAAAAAAAAAAAACCACTGACAAAATCAAGTCCTTAAAAAATAAGATTGGCAAAATGGCTATGGAGATTCAGAATCTAAATAGAGAAAATGACACCCCGAGAGGCAAAATCAACCAATTGGAAAAGGAGACTCAAAAACAAAATGAAGACAGCAACTTATTAAAAATTAGAATTGAGCAAGTGGAAGCTAATGACTCTATGAGGCAACAAGAAGTAGTAAAAACAAAATGTAAAGAATGAAAAAATAGAAGAAAATGTGAAATATCTGATTGGAAAATCAACTGACCTAGAAAACAGATCCGGGAGAGACGACTTAAGAATCATTGGTCTACTGCAAATCCATGATGAAAAAAGAGCCTTGACAGTATCTTAGAAGAAATTATCAAAGATAACTGCCCAGAGATCCTAGAACCAGAAGGTAAAATAGTCATTGAAAGAATCCACTGATCATCCCCCGAAAGAGATCTCAAATTGAAAACACCAAGAAATATTATAGCCAAATTTCAGAATTACGAAGCCAAGGAGAAAATACTGCAAGGAGCCAAAAAGAAACAATTCATATATCATGGAACTATAGTCAGGATCATGCAGGTTCTTTCAGTTTCTACATTAAATGACAGGAGAAATTGGAATACGACATTCTGAAGGGCAAAGAAGCTGGGACTACAACCAAGGATCAACTACCCAGCAAAAATGAGCATAATTTTTCAGGCAAGGAGATGGACATTCAACGAAATAAGGGAATTCCAAACCTTCCTGATGAAAAGGCCAGAACTCAATGGAAAATTTGATCTTCAAATACAAAACTCAAGAGAGACATAAAAAAAGATAAACAGGGGGAAAACCCCCCACAAACCTTATTAATCAATAAGGGCAAATTATTTACATCTTTATACAAGATTATATCATCTTATGTATGTTTTATATATATATGTATATACATATACGTATATGTCAATCGTGAGAATAGTACAGTTATTATGACAATTGAAAGAGATACACATGGACTGTGGAAGTCTGCATAAAATAACTGCTATAAGGATAAAATACATAACTAAGAGATGAAAACGGAGGGTTCTGGGAGAAGAGGTAAGGAGGTAGTAGAAAAGGGTAAATTACATCAATGAAGAGGCACAAAAACACATTATAGTAGAGGGAAACAAGGGAGGGAGAAGAGCAGTATTTGAGCTTTATTCTCATCGGATCTGGTTCAAAAAGGGAATAACAAACCTTGATAAGTATAGAAATCTAACTCGTCCTACAGGCAGTAGGAGGGGAAAGGGGGAAAAATGGAGGGGGGTGGTCAGAGGGGAGGGGAGAAGTAGCAAATGGAAAATGGTAAGATAAGGGAGGGTAATCAAGAGGGAGGGTAAACTGAGGAAGGCAGTTGTCAAAAGCAAAACTTTCTTGAGGAGTGGAAGAGGAAAGGGAGAAATAAAAGGATAAATGGGGGGAAATAGGATGGAGAAAAATACACAGATAGAAATCATAACTGTGAATGTGAATGGGATGAACTCTCCCAAAAAACAGAAGCAGATAGCAGAATGGATTAAAAACCATAATCCTACAATATGCTGTTTACAAGAAACACATTTGAAACAGGGGTACATACAGGGTAAAGGTAAAAGGCTGGAGTAAAATATATTGCACTTCAGCTAAAGTAAAAAAAAACAGGTATAGCAATCCTAATCTCAGACAAAGCAAAAGTAAAGATAGATTTAATTAAAAGACATAAGGAAGGACAAAATCCTGCTACAAGGCAACATAAACAATGAAGCAATATCATTGTTTAACATATATGCACCAAGTGGTATGGCATGCAAATTCTTAGAGGAGAGGTTAAGGGAGTTATAGGAAGAAATAGACAGCAAAACTATAAAAATGGGAGATCTCAACCTCTCCCTCTCTGAACTTAATAAATCTAACCTCAAAATAAATAAGAAAGAAGTTAAGGAGGTG
>JAQQSZ010020173.1:0-10200 GCA_028646595.1 Phalanger gymnotis
ATAGTACAGCTATTATGACAATTGAAAGGGATACACATAGAGTGTGAATGTCTATATAAAATAACTGTATAAGGATAAAAGCCATAATTAAGAGATGTAAAGGGAGGGTTATGGGAGAAGAGGTAAAGAGGTAGTAGAAAAGGGTAAATTACATCAAATGAAGTGGCACAAAAATACATTATAGTAGAGAGAAGGAAGGGAGGGAGAAGAGCAGTATTTGAGCTTTGCTCTCATCAGATTTGGTTCAAGAAGTGAATAACATACCCTGATAAGTATAGAAATCTAATTTGTCCTACAGACAGTAGGAGGGGAAAGGAAGAAAAAAAGGGAGGGGGTGGTCAGAAGGGACAGAAGAAGTAGCAAGTGGAAAATGGTAAGATAAGGGAGGGGAATCAAGAGGGAGGGTAAACTGAGGAAGGCAGCAGTCAAAACAAAATTTTATTGAGGAGGGGAAGGGGAAAGAGAGAAATAAAAGCATAAACAGGGGGTAAATAGGATGGAGAAAAAGACACAGATAGAAACCATAACTGTGAATGTGAATGGGATGAACTCTCCCATAAAACGGAATCAGATAGCAGAATGGATTAAAAACCATAATCCCACAATATGCTGTTTACAAGAAACACATTTGAAACAGGGGGATACACACGGGGTAAAGGTAAAAGGCAGGAGTAAAATATATTGTGCTTCAGCTAAAGTAAAAAAAAAGCAAGTATAGCAATCCTAATCTCAGACAAAGCAAAAGTAACGATAGATTTAATTAAAAGAGATAAGGAAGGACACTACATCCTGCTAAAAAGCACCATAAACAATGAAGCAATATCATGATTTAACATCCATGCACCAAGTGGTATGGCATGCAAATTCTTAGAGGAGAGGTTCAGGGAGTTACGGGAACAAATAGACAAAAAACTATAATAATGGGAGACCTCAACCTCCCCCTCTCTAGACTTGATAAATCTATCCTCAAAATAAATAAGAAAGAAGTTAAGGAGGTGAACAGAATTTTAGAAAGGCAGATATGATAGACCTCTAGAGAAAACTGAATGGGGATAAAAAGGAATATTCCTTCTTCACTCAAACATTGACCATGTACTAGGGCATAAAAACCTCACAATCCAGTGCAGAAAGGCAGAAGTAGTGAAAGCATGCTTTTCAGATCACGATGCAATAAAAATTATTTGGAATAAAGAACTATGGAAAAATAAGCTAAAAATTAATTGGAAACTAAATAATCTAATTCTAAAGAAAGAGTGAGCCAAAGAAGATATAAGAGAAACAATTAATAACTTCATTCAAGAGAATGACAATAAAGAGACAACATACCAAAACTTATGGGATGCAGCAAAAGCAGTTCTTGTGGGAAGTTTTATATCTCTAAATGATTACATAAATAAAATAGAGAAAAAGGAGATCAATGAATTTGGCATGCAACCGAAAAAGCTAGAAAATGAACAAATTGAAAATCCCCAATTAAATACCAAATTAGAAATACTGAAAATCAAAGGAGAGATTAATATAATTGAAGCCAAGAAAACTATTGAATTAATAAATAAAAGAGCTGGTTTTATGAAAATATGAATAAAATTGATAAACCTTTGGTCAATTTGATTAGAGAAAAGAAAAAAGAAAGAACAAAATCAAATTACCAGTATCAAAAAGGAAAGGATGAATTCACCTATAATGAAGAGGAAATCAAAACAGTAATTAGGAATTATTTTGCCCAGTTGTATGCTCTTAAATTTGACAACCTTAGGGATATGGATGAATATCTACAAAAACATAAATTGGCCAGGTTAACAGAAGAGGAAGTAAAATTTCTAAATAATCCCATCTCAGAAAAAGAAATTGAGCAAGCCATCAATGCACTCCTTGGGAAAAAGTCTCCAGGGCAGATGGTTTTACATGTGAATTTTATCAAAAATTAAAAGAACAATTATTTCCTATATGGAAATATAGTTGAAGAAGGAGTCCTACCAAATTCTTTTTTATGACACAAATATAGTACTAATACCCAAACTCTAGAGTCAAAACAGAGAAAGAGAATTGTAGACCAATTTCCCTAAATGAATATTGATGCAAAAATTTTAAATAAAATATTAGCAAAAAGATTGCAGCAACTTATCACAGGAATAATACACTATGACCAGGTAGGATTTATTCCAGGAATGCAAGGCTAGTTCAATATTAGGAAAACTATTAGCATAATTGAGTATATCGACAACAAAACTAGCAGAAACCATATGATCATCTCAATAGATGCAGAAAAAGCATTTGACAAAATACAACACCTATTCCTATTAAAAACACTAGAGCGCATAGGGATAAAGGGAGGCTTCCTTAAAATTATAAATAGCATCTACCTAAAACCATCGACAAACATTATTTGTAATGGGGATAAGCTAGATGCATTCCCAATAAGATCAGGGGTGAAGCAAGAGTGTTCATTATTAACCCTACTATTCAATTTGGTACTAGAAATGTTAGCTGTAGCAATAAGAGAAGAAAAAAAATTGAAGGAATCAGACTAGGCAAAGAAGAAACTAAATTATCACTTTTTGCAGATGATATGATGATTTACTTAGAGAATCCTAGAGAATCAAGTAAAAAACTACTTGAAACAAACAACTTTAGCAAAGTTGCAGGATATAAAATAAACCCACAGAAATCCTCAGCCTTCCTATACATTACTAACAAAGCCCAACAGCAAGAGACAGAAAGAGTAATTCCATTCAAAGTTACTGTAGACAATATAAAATATTTGGGAGTCTATCTGCCAAGACAAACCCAGGGACTATATTAGCATAATTATGAAACAGTTTTCACGTGAATAAAGTCAGGTCTAAATAAATGGAAAAATATCGGCTGCTCGTGGTTAGGCTGAGTTAGTATAATAAAAATGACAATTTTACCTAAGTTAATCTATCTATTCTGTGCCATACCAAGTGAACTACCAAAAAATTATTTTACAGGACTGGATAAAATAATAACAAATTTTATCTAGAAGAAGAAGACGTCTAGAATATCTAGGGTATTAATGAAAAGAAATGCTAGGGAAGGTAGCCTAGCCATACCAGATATTAAACTGTACTACAAAGCAGCGGTCATCAAAACTACCTGGTACTGGCTAAGAAACAGAGTCATGGATCAGTGGAATAGGATAGGTACACAAAAGGGAGACGTCAATGACTATAACAATCTAGTCTTTGATAAACCCAAAGAATCCAGCTTCTGGGCTAAGAATTTACTATTTCACAAAAACTGCTGGGAAAATTGGAAATGGTAAGGCAGAAACTGGGCATAGACCAACATCTTACACCATATACCAAAATAAAGTCAAAATGGGTTCATGATTTAGGAATAAAGGCTGATACTATAAACAATTTGGGAGAGTAAGGAATAGTTTACCTATCAGTTTTATGGAAAAGAAAAGAATTCACGACACAAGAGATAGAGAGCATTACAAAATGCAAAATGGATAATTTTGATTATGTTAAATTGAAATGTTATTGTATAAAAAAGCCAATTCAACAAAGATTAGGAGGGAAGCAGAACATTGGGAGAAAAAATTTACAACCAGTTTCTCTGATAAAGGCCTCATTTCTAAAATATACAGGGAACTGAGCCAAATTTATAAGAATACAAGTCATTCCCAAATTGAAAAAAGGTCAAAAGATATAAGCAGGCAGTTTTCAGAGGAAGAAATTAAAGATATCTCTAGGCATATGAAAAAATGTTCGAAATCACTACTGATTAGAGAAATGCAAATCAAAACAATTCCTAGGTACCACATCTCCCCTGTCAGATTGGCTAACATGACAAAACAGCAAAATGATAAATGCTGGAGAGGATGTGGGAAAATTGGAACATCGTTGCATTGCTGGTGGAGTTGTGAACAGGTCCAGCCATTCTGGAGAGCAATTTGGAACTATGCCCAAAGGGTATTAAAATGTTCATACCCTTTGACTCATTAATACCACTTCTGGGGTTGTATCCCAAAGAGATCACACAGGTGGGAAAAGGACTCATCTGCTGTGGTACCTATCCCTCCCAGGTTTGTGCCACCCACTAGTTTGATCTGCAAGCTATCTTCTCTGCTTCCAGGCAAGCCATTGATAAAAGCACACTGAATGCCACAGAGTCAAAGCCCACACCCTGGACACATCCCTTAGACATCTGGCACCACGTGGACAACCTTCTGAATTATCGATAGGATTGATTCACATCATTGTGCTATGAAACTAAAGTGTCAGGGCAAGCATTAATCATAAGGAATACTGAATGGGAAGACTGCATCCTGATGGTCCAAGTCTCTAAGGAGAGCTGCCTGGAACACTAAGATTCTTGGTCAAAGTCATTTGAACTTCATGATGCTAAATGACTGGATGGGGAATGGCCTTATGGGAACTTTCCTCTCTAATCAAAACCCACCAATGCCATTGATTATTAAACGGTCAGCCCTTCAGGGAGGGGACTGGTGTTCACTGTGGTGTCCCCAGTGACAGGACCCAGGACCCCAAGGAGCTGATAATGAAAGTGTTGAAGGGAAGGCTGGGCAGGGGAGAGAACATAGGCATGAAGATGGAATCTCTCTGGAGAACAGCCTAGCAGTCAACTACAGAAACAATCCCCCCTCCCTTTCTTTGGTAAAGCCACATGGCATAGTGCGCAGAGTACTGGATGTGAAGGTGGGAAGGCCTGTGTTTGGATCCTGCCTTGATGCTTACTGCAGTGATCAGGGGTAAGTTGTGACTCTCTGGGCCTCAGGATCCTTCTTACAGAAGCAGAGCCTAAATGTATTGATGCTACCATTTTGCTCAAAGGAGAAAGGCCTGCTGACTTTATACTCAGAGTGAACAATCACTCTATAAGATGGATGTAGTGCCTATCTCACAGCATTGCTAGGGGGATAAAATAAGTTATTGGACTAAAGCGTAGATGAACCTCTGCCATTATTACAGAAATCCGTGCTCCAACCAGTGAGAAGGCCCTCCCAGAATCATTTCAGAACTGGAAAACTCCTCCCAGGCCATCTAGTCCCCCATGTACTTGAAAGAGAATCCCTTCTACCTTGGGATGGACAAGTGGGCATCCAGCCTTTGTCTAAAGGTCTCCCAGAGGGAGGCACTTGCAGCTCCCCAAGGTGATCCATTCCCTTTTGAGGCAGCTCAAATTGATAGGGAGTTTTCCCTGACCCTGAACATAAATCCTCCTCCTTCCAACTCCTCTGCCATGTTCTGTCCTTTGGGGCCAAGCAGAACTGGCGTCATCCCTCTCTTAAGTGGTGGTCTTTCAAATACATGAATGAAGCCGTGACAGAAACCCAATCAACCTCTTCTCCAAATGAGACTTCCCCAATTTCTTTAACGGGTCCTCATAGGCATGGACTCTAGGCCACAAGAACATTCTCAACACCAGTTAACAAACAGAAACAAAAGCCTATAAACCATTCACACAGGGGTCTTCATAGCTCCATTATTTATAATCACACAAAAACTGAAAGAAACTGAATATCTCAAAGTAGGAGAGAGGCTGAAAAATGGCAGTACTGTCCATCAGGGTTAGCAGGTGGTACCAGCAGCTGAACGAGGGACTCAAAGATGGAGGAGAGCACTGCTTCAGCAAGGCCTTCCCATAGAATAGCCTGTCCAGAGTGAGAAGGAATGGAAAGGTCCTGCAGTCCTCTCCTCCCACTTTATAGGTAAAGGAAATGAGGCCCAGGGAGTGTGACTTGCCCAAGGTCACCCATGTCCTGCCATGCCAAAGCCACAGGGAGGGATTGTGGGACTGTCACTGTGAGGAGACAGATCATGGTCTTGGAAAAGGCTGCTGCCAGGTGCCTCTGGCAGCAAATTATCCCCTGGCTCCTAAGTGAGTATGTGGCTTTCTTCCAGGTAATCGGGGGAGCCAGCCCTGCTGTTTGGGAGGGAGGATGTTGGTAGTGTTTCTGAGGGAGAAAGCAAGGAAAGTGTGTGGAAATTTAGAAAGAAGCTGTGTTTCAGCACAGAGAAGATGAGGCAGTGCATGGGAGTGTGAGGGAGGGTTAGAAAAGATTAGTACAGATGTACTGGCCCCAGGAGGATACATTTTGAACCTCTAAGTACACATCAATACTTAGGGGAGAATAGAGGTCATGGACAGAAATGACAGCGCAAGGAGGAGGGGACCCTCGACCTGTGCCCGGCTGCCAGTAACGAGCTATTGCAGCACCTGGGAAACATGAAGACAAAGTGCTGACCATTTCTGAACCCCCAAAAGTCTCTCCTTAGGAAAAGAGCATGCCTGGCCCAGAACATGGCAGTGAATAAAGCCATACAGCATGTGAGAGGGATGACTGAAGAGCAAGTTTGGGAAAATGAGGCATTTAGGAGCAGGAAAGATCAGGAGATTGAGCTCTGAGAGGGAGAATCTAGGAATTCCAGATCTCAAAGCCCAAAGAATTTGGGGTAGAGTTAAGGTCTAAAGAGTGACCATGGCAGGGGTAAGTAGGCATAGTTTTCTAAGACCGAGGTCATTGGAGTTAAGGAGGGTGACAGATTGGCATACCAAAGTCTTTTCTATCACAAAAACAATGACCATAAGAGGGCAGGGCCACATGGGGAGATGAAGGCTAAGCCAAAGATGAAAGAGGTTGAGGAAGGTGGGAGTGCATACAGGGGGCTGGTGGATGACATAAATTAGGACTTGGACAAGATGATGGAGGTGGCTAGAGAGAACAGGCCAGCCTCACTTACTCTTTTTAGCTAATCCCAACATTCTTCCTGTTAGCATGGCTTCATCCAATGGCCTCCACCCTTTTCACCCTGATCAAGGGCTTTTTCTGGACCTAATTGAAATGCCTTGGATTAATTGATGGATTCAATTATTCTCACCTCATTAACATAGCTGCTTTAAGTGGAATGGGGACTGATTCAATCCAGAAGTCCAGATTGTCTTCAATGATTGTGGTGGGGATATGGAGCACCCTTCTTATGCCAGGTCAATGTTTGGGGGGAGAATGGGAGTAACTATCCCTGGGTGTGGTACTGGTAGTGGAATGGCTTCATATAGGTATATTTGAGCTGAACTTTGAGGGGACTAGGGATCCCATGATCCCTAAGGGAAGTATGGAGAAGGTACATTCAGGGCATGGAGGACAGCATAGAGACAGGAGAGGAAACATGATATGGAAGGAACAGAAAGAGGCCAGTCTGACTGGAGTGAGGGGTGAATGGCCCCTGCTGAGATCTGAATCCCAAGATCTGCCAGTATAACAGAGGACAAGCTACTTCCTCTCTGTGCCTCAGTCTCTAAAGTGAGAGGGTGGCCTCCATGTGAGGCGCCTTTTAGCTGGGGCTCTAATCCCACAGTGGAATCCTAATTTATTCACACTGAAGAGTGACTAATCAGTCCCATCTGATGACTGACTCTTTAGTACAATAGGTGATAGGAAGTGGGAGCTGCAAGTGAAAATCCAGGCTTTATGCTGGGGCATTAGAAGAACCTGGAGCCCATCTCCAGGCTGGTCCGGGAGCCTGGGCTGGGGCCAAGTGGCCTTGCCCCAGCCTGGCCCTGCCTTACTCTTGACCCAGATTGAATTGTGGAGCTTGTTTTCCTTGGCCAGTGAATCTGAGTGTGACTAAAGGTTTTTTGTGACTGAGCCCTCTGCAGTCCATGAAGAGTGGCCAGATAAGGCTTGTACCTTTGTGCCCTCAGGGGAAGGAACACCCAGGAATGGGAAGCAGGCCCAAGGACACACCTCTCTTTCAGGTTCATTTGGCCCCTGGAGCAATCAGAGAGGCCTGGGCATGGATGGGGTTGGGGGTGCCTCAGTTATCATACACAGGGGGCTCTCGAAAGGCCTTTTACCCACAGGCATTGCCAGCTTGGCCTTTCTTTGGCTCTGGTCAAATGAGCAGCGCCATCCAGTATGGTCAATGAACCGACAGGCCCTGAATGAGCCCTCCCACCGGCAATGAGATAACTTCAAGGAAAAATTCTGAGGGGTCACTGTGAGGCAAGCTGGAAATCAGGGAGAGGTGGGGGAGCTAACTTTTCCCTATGTATATGTCTTCCAAAGTCTACTTTTTTCCCTTCACAGGCACAGAGGAGGGCCTGAAGTCAGGAAGTCAGGACATCAAATCCAGCCTCAAAGACTAGCTCTGTGACCCTGCACATGTCACTAACCCTGCTTGCCTCAGTTTACCCATGAGCAAAATGAGCTGGAGAAGGAAATGGCAAAACACTCCAGCATTGAGAAAACCCCAAAAACCACAAATGGGGTCACCAAGAGTTGGACATGACTGGAATGACTGAACAATAACCATAGGTCTTGAGGCAGCTTGGCGGTCCAGTGGATAGAGCACTGGCCTGGACACAGGAAGGTCTCAGTTCAAATCCAACCTTGGACACCTACTAGCTGTGTGACCCTAGTAAGGTCACTTAACCTCTGCTTGCCTCAGTTTCCTCATCTGTAAAAAAAAGTGGGGATAAGATTACACCTACTTTGCAGGGTTGTTGTGAGGAACAAAGGAGACCATAATTGCTTATCACAGTGCCAGGCACATAGCAGGGGCTGTACAAACGTTAGCCCTCTTAGTAATGTTTCCTTAGGCTTACAAGAACAGAGACCTGGAGGAGCCCTTGCTCAGAGGGGGAATGAAGATCCTCTTTCCCCTCCAAAGCTCCCAGGCCAGTTCTTCCCTCTAGTCCTACATTGGACCTCTTGAACAGGATGTCTCATGAACATTTCATTCAACATGTTCCAGTCAGATGAAATAGGCAAGGGTCTGGTCACTCCCTCCTCACTGGGTGCACTGCACCATTCACAAGTGGGCTTTAAGGCTAACCCTCAGGGGGCTAAGCACAGATGAGCCCTGGGGCCCTTGCCAGGAGACCCTACAAGCATTGAGGCTAGAGGAGGTGGCTCCTGAATTCAGACAGTGAGGCCCCCCCAGCACTACTGCCCACCTGCCGCAGTCCAGACCACCTACCTCCCTCCTTTCCCCAAAGAAAGCCTAAGAGACTGACCAGAGCTGGTCAAACCTGGGCCAGCATCTTTGTTACAGAGCACAGTTCTGGGAAGGAGGGAATGGAGGAGAAAGCCACCAGAGATCCTCGAGCTAGCTTCAGGATTCCTGATGTCTCCTCTAGGAGCTGCCCCAGGCACTGAGCAGCTGGGCACTCATCCAAGGTCACACAGTGAATGCTTGTCACAGGCCTTCCTGATGGCTGACAGGGCAGGTTTCCACTCTACTCCACTGACCCTCAAAGGGTTGGACACAGAAAACATGACAAACACCCCTAGCCACTGAGCTCCCAAGGCACTTTACCTGGTTATCTGAGTTTCTCTTTGCAAGTGCTTTGTCAAGCAGGTGCAAGCATTATCCCCATTTCACAGGTGAGGAAGCTAAGGCAAACAGAGGTCAAGTGGCTTGCCCATAGTCACACAGCAAGCAAGGCTCTGGGGCGGCCAGGTCTTCCTGACTCCACACCTCTGTATGTGTGTACATGTATATATTTGCAGATATCATCTCTCTGTGATAATACAACCTATTAAATACAACTGAAACTTAAAATTGTGTTAAGACTTTTGGGACCTGCCACATATAGGATGTGTAAATATACATATATACATATGCATGCACACATGTTCATACATACATGTACACATATATGGAATGAAACAAAATAAAGGCAGTCATTTTTCAGGCTGAGGGGAAGCAACAGTGATTGGGATGAAGAAAGGCTTCGCATAGGAAGTGATCCCTGAGCTGGGCCTTGGAGGGAGGAGCAACTCCCATAAGTGGAAGGAATACACACTCGGCCTTGGGGACAGTGTGAGCAAAGGCCCAGCGGTGATCCATGGACCATCCATCCAGGTAAGAGTGAGGAGCTGCCTTGGCTGAAAGGCAGAGAAGCCCAGAAAGAGAGGGCTTGGAGCCAGCCTGGGCAGGGCATTCCATGCCAATCTGAGGGGTTAACGCCCAAAGAGGAAACTGGTGGGCCAGGGCCTTCCCTGTCTGTCTTGCTCTCAGCAGACATTTCACAGATGTCTGGGGAATGGGACAGCACATTCTTTCCTTCTCTCTCTCTCTCTCTCTCTCTCTCTCTCTCTCTCTCTCTCTTTCTCTCTCTCTCTCTCCTATCTTTGTTATTTTTTTTCCATTTTTTTTTATTTTTAGATTGCGACATACAGTTCTACATAATTTTGGGTTCCAG
>JAQQSZ010020174.1:0-10200 GCA_028646595.1 Phalanger gymnotis
TTCCTTCCTTCCTTCCTTCCTTCCTTCCTTCCTTCCTTCCTTCCTTCCTTCCTTCCTTCCTTCCTTCCTTCTTTCCTTCCTTCCTTTCTTCCTTCCTCAATACTTCCATTTTAAATTAAAACATTAATAACATGTACAGTTATGATTGCCTAAATGAAGAATAATGTGTAGATTCTCTAAAGTTATTGTGAATGGCTATGGATTAAAGAGATTGCCTTTAATAAAAGTTAAATTGATTGTATACATTTCCCAGATTTGTATTTTAACAAGAATTATAAAATGATCGCAGTGAGTAACTCTCATGTAAAATGCCATGGAAAATGAAAGAATATAATTCAATTAAAACCTTAGATATATCAAAGCCGATATAAATTAATTTTAAGAAGAAATGCATGCTAATAACTGCATGAATGAGAAAGATTCAAGGTAAGAGATGATGCCCGAGTTGTGATTTTAAGCAAGCTAAGGGTTCTACAGGATTTAGTGCAAAAATGCATATACCTATGGCTTACCATACCAGATCTCAAACGGTATTACAAAGCACTAATCATCAAAAAGATGTGATGTGTCTAAGACATAGATTGAAAGATCAGTGGGACAGATTAGGAATACATTACATAGTAGTAAATGACCACAGTTATCAAGCACTTGGTAAACCCAAAGATAGCCTTTGGGAAAAGAATTTACTATTTGACAAAAATTACTGAGAAAACTGGGAAGCAGTTTGGTGGAAACTAGGCAAAAACCATCATCTCATACTACAAGCCAAGACAAGGAAAAAATGAGTATATCATTTAAACATAAAAGATGATAAGCAAATTAGAGGAGCATAGAATAGTTTACCTGTTAGATTGATGTATAAGGGAAGAATTTATGACCAAGTAAGAGATAGAGAACATTATGAGATATAAACTGGATCATTTTCATCACATTAAATTAAGATGACTTTTGCACAAACAAAACCAATGCAGCCAAGATTAGAAGGAAAGCAGAAAACAGAGTGGGGGTGGGGATTTACAACATGTTTATGTAGAGAGATGTAAGTCAAATTTTTAAACTGCAAGTTATTTCCCACTTGATAAATGGTCAAAGGATATGAACAGATAGTTTTCAGAAAAAAATCTGAGCTATCTATAGTCATATGAAAAACCGCTCTAAATTACTATTGATTAGAGAAATGCAAATTAAAACAACTCTTAGGTACCACCTCACATCTATCAGATTGGCTAATATGACAGAAAAAGAAAATGACGAATGTAGAGGATGTCAGAAAATTGGCACATTAATGCATTACTGCTTGAGTTGTGAACTAATCCAACCATTATAGATAGCAATTTGGAACTAGGCCCAAAGAGCTATAACACTGTGTATTTGAACTAGCAATACCAGTACTAGATCTATAATCCAAAGAGTTAAAAAAAAGGAAGATGACCTATATGAACAAAAATTAATTATAGCAGGGTATTTTTTTATGGTGGCAAAGAATTGCCAGTTTAGGGGATGGTAATAAATTTTGGAAAGACTGAACAAGTTGTGGTAAATAATTATAATGGAAGACTACTGTGGTATAAGAAATGACAAAAAATCTGGAAATATGTACTTGAACTAATGCAAAGTAAAGTGAGAAGAACCAGAAAAACATCATACACAGTAACAGTAATATTGTACAGTAATCAGCTCTGAATGATTTAGCTATTCTTAGGAATATAATGATTTAAGAGAATTCCAAGGAACTTATGATGAAAAAATGCTAACTACTTCCAGAGAAAGAACTAATGGAGTCTGAATGCAGATCGAAGCATACTTTTTTAAACTTCATTTTTTTGAGTTGTCTTTATTTCTATAAAGTGTGTTTTAATTATATCATTCTAATGTGTTCCATGGTATACTCAAAACTATTTTGTGTATTTTATAGTTACTTTGAATAGAAATATTAAAATCTTCTATACATTCTATAATTATTTTGAATAGAATTCATATTTCCACATCTTTTGTCAAATTTTGTTCATAATAAACTGAAATGCTTGTATTGATGTGGATTTATTTTATACACTATAGTTTTGCAAAAGTTATTATTTCAATTAATTTTTAGTTGGATTATGAACAAAGAGCTCCCATATTATATGTAAAACCTGTATTTATTAATTTATTTCATTTTCTTCTTATTTTGAATTATAATTTGTTATAATTCTAGAAATGTAGTGAGAAATAGATACTATTTCCAATAATAGATACTTTAGCCTTACTCCTGGTCTTATTGGAAAGGATTCTGGCCTTTTTTTCTTTATATATAATGCATATGTAAAAGCTCTCAATGTTCAATAACTCTTAGCATGTGAAGGAAAGATCTTTTGATTTTTATGTTTTCTACTGTGTTTTTTTTTTAACAGAAACATTTTGTCAAAAGCTGTCTTTGGGTTATCTGTTGATATAATGTGGTTATTTTTGCTATAATATTGTATATTTAGTTTAGAGTAAAACTTTTATTGAATCAATTCTGAATTTCTGGAATAAATTTAATCTGTTTGAAATTTATAATATCCCTTTGAATATGTTGCCAAAGCATCTTGACTAACAATTGACTTAAATTTTATTTAATATTTTTGATTCAGCATTCTTTGGGTATATTTTTCCATATGTTTATTTGAATGTTTGATAGAATTTATTCGTAAATCCATTTTGTCCCTTTTCATTTGAGTGTTATCCTTTCCAAAATGTCATTTTTGGATAGTGGGTTATTTAATCTATTTTTTTCTGTTAATAAGGGAATTTTACATTTTTTGCAAATATTCATCTACAGTATGTTATCAATTTATTTTTATTCACAACTGGCCCAAACGCTTTTTGAAATTTTTCCTTATTTGTTCTTCAATTTATGTGAATCCTTCTTTTTATTTTTTAATATAATTATTCTGTTTTTTCTCTCTTTAAAAAATAAGATTAGGTCAATATTTATTTGATTTCATATATTTTCATTATCAAAGCCAACAATTTCCCCAGCTATCATCACTCTTGAATTTTATTTTAATATGAATAGTATTTCCTCAACTACCTTTGCTATAAAGTCAGAAACTCATTTCAATTCAAGTATGACAAACCAGATATAGTCTTCAAAAGGGAAATGTCCTTTCTAATAAAATAATCCTTTATAAGAAATCTAAATGGAAATTGTCATTTTTAAAAATAAAATACAATAAAAATAAAAATACTTTTTACTAGCATGGGACTGAAGAACTGATGAGTTGTAGGTGTGATTTTCCTTCTCCTTTATCAATGCATTTTTCAGAATGACTCTTCATTTACAATCTCTGTATCATAAATCATGCTCTCTCTTAGTATAATCCTCCCATTTTTAAATGGCCTTTTACATTCCTTCTTCCATTTCCCATGTCCTAAAAGGGCTAGAGCGACAATTTACAAAAGTAAAGTGAAGTGGACAGCCTCATTTTTCCACATTGCACATGTGGGAGACAAATGCAACAATATAGTTATCCTGGAGTCAATTTGTAACTGACACAATTTGTGCGGCCATGTGGGTGGGCTCTGACAAGCATGTTGACAAGAAGGAAATATTATTTAAATAAATCCTTAACAGATGCAAGAAACAATTATGAAACTGTATAGTCCAAAGCCACATAGTCCTAAATCTACAAGATAGCAGTTAAGTAGTTAAGGAAACTGAGAAATCTTGACAATGAACTTGACAACCTTTTGTGTCCCTGTGATATTGCCATTATGCATGTGGTTAGGAATATCAAGCTTCCATAAGACCCTCAGGTTCAGACTTTACATGCTTTAATGGACACAAGTTCAAGTTGAGGGGAAATGTGTATCATAATTATTAGAATGCTTCATTAAATATTCTTGTGCATATGTGTACTCCAAATACAAAGAGTTATAATATGATTTAGGGTTTTGCCGTAGGCATCTATAATTTATAGAGAACATTTGTATCCCATCATCAAGTAGAACCATCTGAGTTTAGCACTTAATTATTTAAAATAGAATGCTACTTGATGAAATACTTTCTCCTCATCCCACCTGTTCCCCTATAAAGTAGCAACAGAGCCAACCCCACCATGTTTCATTCCTTGGTGATTTTTTTTGCCTTGGCAACAATGTTAGTATGTTCTGATGTCTGTATTCATAAAGAACAAGATTCTGGAGTTTATATCTTTCCCCATAGGATACTCTCCACAGGGGAGCATTCTGTCCTAAAGTATAAGGTCAGAATGTATTTTATTCCTTGTTCCAGGTGCCAAAATCACAATTCGCAAAAATATGTTCATATTTATATTTTATTTTTATTTATTTTAATATCATTGTCTCTTCAAAACCCCATCACTAGGATTACCCAGTACTTTAAATAGAAATTAAATTTATTGTACCTTTGCAACTGATTATAATGTATGCTGCATTGATTTCATTGTCCATTACAGCTAAAATCAAAGCAAAAGGCTGGAAATGAATAGACAGGAGAGATGGCTGCCAATTTTTTTTTTAAATGTAAACTTCATTTATAAACCTTTGAGACTGGCTCAACAGATCTAATAGTTAATTATCACCTCCATTTAAATTTGTGTTATGAAGAAGTGAGTGTTATCCTATTCTATCTCTAAGAATTCATAATGAATGAGAGAAAAAGGAAGGGCTGAGGCCAATAAAGTTGTCGAACAGATTTAACATGGTATAATGAAAAGATCACACCCATATACATTACTTGGCAATCAGTAGTACTCTCATTAGAATGTAAGGCATAAGAGCACATGACATTTAAGGCCCTCCATAACTGGGCTACAAGTTTTTTGTCCACATTATTTTTACTTTATTTTCCTTATTTTTCCATTTTCCCAGATAAACTGGCCTTTCATTATCCTTTTATACAACATTCCACCTACCATTTTGTACTTTTTCATAAGCACTACCCTATGTCTGTTTTACCCTTCTTCCTCATCTCTGCTCCTTGGAATCACTTTCTCTGTCAAAGATTGAAATCAAGTGCTACCTCCTACCAGTAGATTTTCTTGACCCCACTTTCCACCTCAATAACTTGTTAATGCTCCTTTCCCTTAAGGTAATTTTAATTTTATTTTTAGACATTTTGTATTTTTAACCTTGTTTCTATTTGTTCAGCCCTAACCTCCTTCTTGATCTTCAGTCTTGAAATTGCATCTACAGCTGCCTATTGGACATCTGAATTGTAGACATCTTAAACTAAACCTATCCAAAACTGAATTCATTATCCTTTCCCTTCTTCTTAACTTCCCAATTACTATTTACAGTGCCACTATATCAATGTTTATGCTTAATAAATTGTCTTTATATAGTAGGCACTTACTAAATATATGTTGACTGATTGACATAATTTCTTTCATTAAAATGTAATCTCCTTGAGGAAAAGTATTACTTTGCTATTAACTTTTTTATCCCCAGTGATTCTTATAGATCTGTAAGTCGTGGAACACTTCAGTCTTTAAAAAAAAAAGCTAAATAAACTATCACTTGGTGGATAGTAGAGAGTCACTTGGTAGGTATTAGTAGATTGCCTCATACATTAAATATGCAACTATAAAGAAGAACAGTTATAAAGTATCTTCAAAAATTATGAGTGAAAAAGAATAGAGAGAGAAATGTCATGGAGAGAGAGTAAGGGAAAATTGATAGATAGCCTCTGTGATACACTGATACCTTTATAATATCAATAGGAAACAATATTAGCTCCCACAATATCAGGTGAGTCCCTTATAAAAAGACACAGTACAATATGCATGGATGGGCTCAGATATGCCCTCATGGATGGAACATTCACAGTGATAGCATAAAAGATCTTTTCTAGTATTTGAGAATCTCCTGGACCTAGCAAAATTCCTAATTTATTGAACTGAATTGAAAAACATTAAATGATGCCTTAAAGGTTTGATAATTCCCCAAGTGAAGAATGACAAAAGCAGGTGGGTGGGACCATAGAGTATATGGAAGGAGTTAATTGTATTTAGGCTAGAAAGGTAGAATGAGGCCACTTTATGAAGAGCTTTTAATACTAAACAAGCATTTATATTTGATTTTAGAAATAATAGTAAGCCACTTGAGTTTGTGAAGGTGACCTGGTCTAATTTGTAGTTAGGAAAATCACTTTGGTGAGTTTTTGAAGCACATGTTAGAGTAAGGAGAAACTTGAGGCAGGGAAATTAATTAGAAGGCTATTTTAATACTCCCAGCATCAGGTGATGAGAACCTAAATTGGAGCATTGCCCCCGTGAGTGGAGAGAAAGGGACAGATAACATAGAGGTCAGGAAACAAAGAAAAATATTTGTTGAATATAATTATTGTATGTATTTCTTATATCACAAGTTTATTTCCAAAGGCTATTTTTCATATATTTAGCAATATTTTACTGTCTTCTCTTTAACATTAAGACATTGAAAATAAACCTTTATTTACAGATACATGATTCTCCACCTGGTAATATATCCTTACGGTTTTAATATTAAGCTTTTGTTTTTGTATTTGGCTTATGCCAGACACAATAATATTTCCAGCAAGGCTTTCCAATGAGTTTTAGTCAGAAGATACCATCAGTCATCTCCGAAGGGATCCCAATCTGTAATTAAAGTGTTTTATTTATATTTTAGATGCATTAAGCTAAGGACAATGGATTATGATATAAATTGGATACCAGTTTCACATATATATGAACTCAATAGTACTTTAGAAATGTAGTTATTAGGTTGGCAATACCTTCATAATACTATGCATATCATTAAGTCCACACAAATCAAGTGTCTCAATGCACCATTGTCCACTTTTTTTTTAATTGGACAATGAGAAAAGATACAAATGGTATATTTGCCTTGCAGCTCAACAGTTGATACTAGGAACTTTAGCAAGAAAGTTATGTCTTTATTAACATCAATGAGAAAAAGACATACTTTAAAAAAAACAAAATTCTAACTGCTTTTGTTAACCCTATAGCTCTAAATATCAACCTGGAGAAACTTTCTGGGTCAGAATAGATCTGATGAGTGCTACTATTGGTAGCGTCTATCATCTAGAAAGAAAAACAATAGTGAATTCATATTAAAAAATCTCATCAAAGGGAAAAAAATCCAAGAGGAAAGCCTCACCTCTGGTTTACTAAACAATTACCTGATGAGTTTTGTAAAAGAATAGAGGGTCCTTTGCCAAAAAAATCTGTCCACATCATAGATTCACTCTGATATTAACTTGAAGTTGGTCTATTTCTTATATAGAGGTCAAAAGGAAATCATTAGGAATACAAATTCATAGATGCAAAAACCTTATGGCCAAGAGGATTTTTGAGTTAATTTCTCATATGAGGGAACCAGGTTTACAAAATGTTCTGAAAAGTTCTGAGAAAACAAATTTGTCTATGGCCTCAATAAAGACTTTCCAGTGTTAAAAAATAAAGCCCAGTCATTAAAATATAACATGCCAGACTTTTATGTTCTGTGTATCCTTGTGGAAATGACTCCAGCATTTAGAGTACATGAATAGAAATTATTAATCATTTGACTAGTAGTGTCAGAGTCCAAGTATAAAATAAACATGGAAAGATGGGTATGTACATGGGAAAAATGCCATCAAGAAATTGAATAAGAAGAAAAGATTGGGTGGTGACATGATGAAGGCAAGGGATGACAGGTAGACAGAACAAATGTTACACTGTTACCCTTGAGATGCCCAAAGGAAGCAAAGAATGCCTCCAGAATGTTGGGTAGTCTCCTTTGTGGTGAACCTATAGGATCACATGGACAAGAGTAGACAATGGTGCGAAAGTACAGGGGGCTTGTGATCTTCATTAATGGAGGGAAACTTCCAAAGTGATGACTTCACAAAACCAATTGTCTTACCTTACGCATAAGAAGCATCAAATCTGTCATTAATGGGTGAATGTTGTTGATTTGAACTCTTGAAGTTAGTTTAGATAGAATGTAATGATATTTTTAAGGTTTTTCAGACATCCATTTAAGTGGTTTTCTTAAGAAACTCCTTTTGAATTTTCTCCTTTAAAGTACTAAGTATGTTTTGTTCTGTCAGCTATATTTATAATTTCCCCTAATTAAAAGTATTGATCTTTTAGCAAATGTTCTTTTTTATTTAATCTTATTTTATCTTTCCTCGAGAGAAAAACAGGAGGGTCCCTATAAACCTTTATTACTGTTGTTTGTTCAGGAGTAAGGATGGAACATCATTAGCTAGCATTCAAAAAGCACTCTTGGCAAGAGTACTTAAAAGCACAGAGAAATGTATTTCCCCCCGATGATGGTGTATTCTACAAAAAGATATCATAGATATTTGAAAAAAAAACTGACCTTTTTGCCTCAAGACATACACACTGGAAAGTAACCAGTCTTTTTCCAGGCTTGGTAAATATGGAAAACTAAAATCATGCCATACACTTTTCCAAGAATAGTTTTCTCACTGATCTATTAAATAAGTTGCTGTTAGTTGAAAGAAGTAGTTCATAACCAGCAAATGCTAGAGTTGAAATTTAAAAGGTATTTGTATTCAACTCATATCAGGAATACCTTGACTGCATCTTCTTCCTTTACTGTGCTAAATATCACAATTTCGGCCTTCTCCATGGATATGCTTATTGCAGCATTTGAGCTCTAGAGGAAGTTTTTAAATTCAGTTAAGGGGCAGTTTAGGGGCAGACTATGAGGCCCTTCCAAACATTTCCACAAAACTATTTTTTTTTCATTTGTCAGAAATCTATACTCATTTTTGTTTATAACACACATTGATCAGCAGATCAAGCTGGTTCTTTTGAATCCTCTTCCCAGAATAATATATAAAAAACTTTAAGATAAGAGGTATTATATTTTAAATATTTTCCCAGCCTTACTCTCCCAATAACATTTGGCTCAGTTCACCCATGATTGGTAAAGAAAATTATTACCAGGTTCAATTAATGAAAATTTCAGTGCCACATCTATTTGTATTGTTTGTGATTTATTGAGTATTTCGTTTGTTGAAACTTGTCAAGGAATCAGCTGTCCTACACAGTGAAGAGATTTTTATGCTGATTTAACATTGAAACTTTTTGTATTTAAAACACTTTAGATGGAAATGTGTCTAAAATACACTTGAAATAATCCTTGGCTTATACACACAAAACACATGTGCATGTATATATATACATACATATGTATATATATGTGTGTACATATGTGTATATACACATATATATTCATATACATATATGCACACATAAATATACATACTAAGTATGCACACACATCTACATGTGTATATATGTATATACACGTATATGTGTATATACGTGTATATACATATATATACACACACATATAGATGTGTGTGTGTTAGTCTTATAAGAATTAAAGATCTTACCAAGAACTCCATAGACAAACTAGTAACATCAGGGAAAAGATTTTATTTACAGTCTTGCAAGATCTGGGTATCTAAAAAATAGGCACACTTTAAGATAAATACGAAACTCTTTTATAACCCATTCTGATTCTAATTTCCCACTCTGCATCCCATTGGTCAGCATTTCAAAGTTCTCAGACTATCTGAAAACACCTAAACCCCATGCCACATGCCCTACTTCCTGTTCTAATTTTCCCATTTCAATTCCTCTCCCCTTTCATCCTCATTTTCTTTGTTTCATTTTTTCCATGAGATGTAAATTTTTGTTATTTCATATTTTTAGTTTTCAACATTGATTTCCACAAGATTTTGAGTTATAAATTTTCTCCCCATTTCCACCCCCCAACCCTAAGATGGCATATATTCTGATTGCCCCTTTCCCTAGGCTACCTTCCCTTCTGTCACCCCACCCCACCCTTATCCCCTTTCCCCTTACTTTCTTGTATGGCAAGATAGGTTTCTACACTCCATTGCCTGTATATCTTATATCCCAGTTGCACTAAAAAAACAACTTTTTTTGAACATTTGTTTTTAGAACTTCGAGGTCCCAAATTCTCTCCCTTCTTCCCTCCCCACCCACCCTCCCTGAGAAGGAAAGCAATTCAACATAGTCCAAGCATGTATCATTATGTAAAATGCTTCCATAATAGTCATGTTGTGAAGGACTATATTTTGCTCCCTCCTATCCTGTTCTCCTGTATTCATTTTCCTCCTTTGACCCTGTCCCTTTTCGAAAGTGTTTGCTTTTGATTACCTCCTCCCCTATATACCTCCCTTCTATC
>JAQQSZ010020175.1:0-10200 GCA_028646595.1 Phalanger gymnotis
TTGATTATTTTTAATTAACAAAAACCTATTTTACTTCTCTCCCCAATCTGACTCTAAACCTCAAACCACTGGGGGAAAAACATCTTTTAACAAATGTACAGTCATGCATAAGTATGACAGCCCCATGCTCCCTTAGCTATAATCCTCTATGCCTGTGATCATGTCCAGGCTTACCCTAGCTGCTTATTGTTTGGGGCTAATCTTGCCTCTGGGGATTTTGTGGCACCTCTCTGATCACTATCAGAACTATGCTTGATTTAATTCTCTGTAGGATCTTGAGGCTTAATTTTTCCTTCTATACCAGAATAAGGGTACAGCGCATCTCACAATGCTTGAGAAGAACTTGTTTTACTGGGGAGTTGCCACTGTAATCAGATGCTCTCTAAAATCAATGGAAGTGGGGAGGAGATTCAGTTAAAAATGTGTATTCCACAAGGACGTCGGCTATCTTTTGCCTTTCTTTGTGTCACCAGCACTTAGCACAGATCCTTGCACATAGTAGGTGCTTAATAAATGCTTACTGACTGTCTAAAAACATGTTACTTTTTAATTTTTTAAAAAAGACACACCAAGATATACATAGTGGGGTAAACTGTATACAACAGAGCTTACAGTTTTAAATATAATTCCCTTTTTGGTGTTTCTTTGTATATTTAAATGTTTATCTTCGTCAATGTTGAGTTTTTAATCCACAAAAAAACTTTTAAAGAATGGTCATGTCGGACTAAACTTATTTACTTTTTTGACAGGGTTATTACTAAACTCCTAGGATCAGGGGAATACTGAAGCTATGCAATGTAGACTTTAGCAAAGTATTTGATTGAGTCTCACATACTATTCCCGTGGACCTGATGGACAGCTGTTACACAACAGTGAAATAAAACAGATTCAGAATTAGTTGAATGACCAGATCCAAAAAACAGTAATGACTACTAGTTTGATGTCAACTTAGGAGGATATCTCAAGATTCTGTCGGGCCTTGGGTTATTTAACATCTTTAATCAACGACTTGTATGAGATATTAAAAAAGTTATGTTTCCACACAGGTGGAGGGAAGTGGGTTTTCTTCTCAGAGAACTAGTCTCTTCTTGCAAAAACAATTCTAAGATGGGAAAACCAGTCTTAACCGAGTCTGTGGTTCAGATAGAGAAATTAGGTCAGCTAGGTTTCAAACACGCATGTTTAATTGCTTCATTACTATTACTTTCTCCTCCCCAGGAGGAGTTAAGGCTCATTTTAATGCACATGAGATTTATGTGGATGGATGTGGGGGTGGGGAGAACATATTAACGGGGAAACATGAAGTAGGCATACCAGGAAGTTGTAACCTCCAGAGTACTCAGCCAATAAGGAAATGAGGCAGGGACTTTGCGTTTCAGGTTGAGGATTTAAGCTGTTAGCCTTGGCTCTTTGGTGTGTGTTGTTGTTAAGGCAGCACCCTCACTTCATGCAAGAAATGCAGAATAAATGACCTTGCCTCATCTACCTGGAGAGTCTTTGTCATTCCTCTGGAAAATTTTATTCCTAACACTTGGATAAAGGCAGTGATGGCATATTTATCAAATTTGCAAATGACACAAAGTTGGGAGGGATGGTTATGAAAACATCACAGAATATAAATCCAAAAACATCTGACAAGCTGGAATGAAAGGCTGAATCTAATACAGTACAATTTAAAAGGGAAAAAGCTGAAATACTGCATTTTGGCTCAAAAAAATACAAAATGAAGAACATCATAGCTAGAAAGGAGTATATGAGAAAATGCCCAGGGGTTTCAGTAGACTCCTAAGTCAATAGTGTTTTGTGGAGAGGATTCTGGGAAGATGGTGGAGTAGGTCAGAAAATTCCAAGCTCTCAAGATTTTCCCCCACAAAAGAGTTAAAATAGCACATTAGGGCAAACAAAGTGTGGGTGGAGACAAAGAAAAATAGGGGCACAACTGGGGTTTTCCTCAGATAGTTCGAGAAGATCTGAAGAAAAACCCCAGGTCCAGGTTTGGTCCCCATGAGGAGCAAACACCTCCAGGCTAGGTTCCCTTTTAACAACAAGCAGGGAAGCTGCTTAAACAACTAGCGGCAAGCCTGAGTTTAGTTGGTCTGAGAGGCTGCCTCGGCCCCTGCCACTGGAACTTTTTACCCCGGGGTTGGGAGGAGTTGTACATTTGAGCCCAGGAAGACTGCAGGAATCTCTGCTGACAAGGAACTCCAGACTCAGCTGTTGCGAGGACTGGCGGGGGCAAGAAGGAACCACCACAAGCCGGGTGAGTGCAGAAGCAGCAAGGTAGAAAGCCTGTGGCTGTGGGCACTTACAAGAAGGTTGGAGTTTTGTTTTGGGCAGGGCAATTGGGGTTAAGTGACTTGCCCAAGGTCACACAGCTGGTAAATATGTCAAGTGTCTGAGGCTGGATTTGAACTCAGGTCCTCCTGACTCCAGGGCCAGTGCTCTCTACTCATTGTGCCACCTAGCTGTCCCAGAGAAGGTTAGAGTTTTGGCTTTGGTTCCAGGCTAGAGGAGAGAACTAGAGATCTGGGGAATGAAGAACCAGTTCCCATTCCCCAAGGCTAAAGGTATTACTATTAAAAAAAAAAAAAAAGCACAGGCAAAGGAGAAAGAATCCAACCATAGAAACCTATTATGGGAATAGAGATGACCAGGGTTCATCTTCGGAGGAGGGTACTGAAGTAAAGAAACCCCCCAAGAGCAGCGTCAAATAGTCACCTGCCAAAAAAGAATTTATAGAAGATCTTAAAAAAGACTTTAAAAACCAAATGACAGAGATGGAGGAAAAACTAAAAAAATAAAATAAAAATAACCCAAGAAAAACAAGAAGGTTATGAAAGGAAAGTCAACCAATTAGAAAAGGAGATCCAGAATCTCAAGAAGGAAAATGACACCTTGAAAATTAGAATTGGGCAAAGTGAAGCCAGTGAATTTATCAGAGATCAAGAAGTAATCAAACAAAACATGAATAATGAAAAAATAGAAGAGAAAATGAAACACAAAAAAAACAAAGATTTGGAGAATAGATCAAGAAGAGAAAATAGAAAAATAATTGGAGTAACTGAAAGTCATGATAAAAAAAGAATCTTGATACAATAATGCAAGAAATAATTAAAGAAAATCATCCTGAAGCATTAGAACAAGGCAGGGAAACAGAAATAGAAAAAATCCAACACACCACTTAAAAGAGATCCTGTGAGGAAAACTCATAGGAATATCACAGTCAAATTCTGAAACCCCCAGCTCAAGGATAAAATATTAAAAGCATCAAGATGAAAACAATTCAAATATGATGGCACCACAATTAGAATTACACAAGACCTAGCAGCAGAGACACTAAAGGATCCTAGGTCTTGGAACACAATGTATCGAAGAACAAAAGACCTGGGGCTCCGCCCAAAAATATCATACCCTTCAAAATTCAGTATTATCTTGAAGGAAAAAATGGACATTTGACAAACCCTCAGATTTTGAAGACTTTGTTATAAAAAATCCTTAACTTAACAGAAAATTCGACATACAAGAACCAAGAGAAACACAAGGTACATACCAAAGACTGCCTATAAGGGATTTACAAGAACAGACTGCTTACCTTTTATATAACATAAAATGTAAAATGTATGTCTAACATTCTTATTAATAATTGTCGATCTCATAAGGAAGTGGGGGATAAACCTATGATGTGAATTTAAAAAGTAAAACCATTTAGAAACAACTAAAAATAGTAACTATTTTATACAAAAGAGGTACAAGAAGAAGAAAGGATAGGGGCAGCCACGTGGCGCAGTGAGTAGAGCACCGGCCCTGGAGTCAGGAGGACCTGGGTTCATATGTGGCCTCAGACACTTGACACATGTACTAGCTGTGTGACCTTGGGCAAGTCACTTAACCCCAATTGCCTTCCCTTCTCCCCTCCAAAACAAACAAACAAACAAAAAAGAAGAAAGGATACAAAGGATTTAGATGGGGGAGGAGGGCTGGTAGTTCTGGTAACCTACTTTCATTGGGAATGGGTTTAAGAGGGAACAATACATATATATTTAGAAGACTATAAAAGTCTTCTAAATTTAGAAGAAACAGTGTGGGGGGAGGGGACAAGGGAGAGATTTTTAGAGGGGAGAATGAGGGAATAGGTAAAGGGTATTTAGATTTATGGGAATGGGAGGATAGGGAAGGGATCCTTAGAGAGGGGAAGGCAAGTAACAGGAGGGCAGAGTGGTTAGTGGAGGAGGGGGGTAGGCAAGAAATAGCAAGGCGATATAGCAGGTAGAAGTAAAGTAGAGAAGGCAGGAAGGATAGGAACCAAAAGATATGTACAAACATAAAAAACAAAGGTCAGGAGTAGATTGTTTGGGAAAGTATATGTCTATATACGCATGTATATATGTGTAAGTGTATGTATATATCTGTATGTGTATGTATATATCAAGAAATATCTAAACTATATTGTAGCCTTGGGGGGGTGGGAAGAGGGGAAAAAAAGAACAAAGTTAAAAAGTGCACAGCAGAGAACAGAACAGAACACAAGGAAGCAAAGAAAAGATGGACAATTCTCAACACAAGGTGTATTATTTATCACACAGGCTTTCTTGAAATGAAAATTTATTGTTACATATTTTGAATCCTCTCCTATGTTCTGCTATGCACATGACATGTTTTTTTTTTCTATCTTTATATTTAAGTTTATGATATGTTTTTGTTTCTTTTTTCTATTTTATATTTGTATTTTGGTAAAATAAAATAAAAAACTGTTTAAAAAATAGTGTTGTGTGGCAACTAGCAAAGCTAATGTAATATTGGACTGTATTAAGAGAGAACACGTCCAGAATGAGAGAAGTGATAGTCCTGTGATACTCCTCCTGATTAGACCACATCTGAAGTACTATGCCCAGTCCTAGGCACCACAGGCACCACAGCATAAGGAAGACATTGAAAAGAAGCTAGAGTTTGTCCAGAGAACTAGGAGTCAAAACCATGTCAATGTGAATATCGGTTACAAGAACAGAGGATGTTTAGCCTAGAGAAGAAAAGATTTAAAAGACACATAAACCTTATATGAAAATACCTCAAGTCTGTCCTGTGGACCAGGAGTTAGACTTATTCTGATTGATTCTAGAAGGGAGAATGGATGGAAGACAAGCAGGTTTTGGATCAACAAAAGGAAAAACCAAGAATTCAAGCTATCCAAAAATAGAACAGGATGCCTTAAGAGGTAGAGTTTTTCCACAATTAGAGACCTAACACAGGTGTTGGTAAAGGAGTCGCCCAGTTAAAACTCACAGATATACTGGCTAATATTATCAAGGATCTCACAGAGGAGATTCATGATGTAGCTCCTCACCTGTGAATCAACTTTCAATAAGATTCTATGATTCATATATTTTCTTTTCCCAAGCCCCAATGTTCAATCAGAAAAAAAAGATTAAAATATCACCTGTCCTTTTCAGGTCCTATCTAGGACTTCAAAAAACCACTAAGGAAACTTTCCACATTTCTTGTGTTGCCAACACTTATTCCCACGTTAATTAACAAATCTTGGGTTTAATTAATTTAAAAGTTTAAAAATATATCTATTGGAGGGGGATGAGAAATAGTCTTTTACAATGGTATTATGAACCTTAATTATCTGACTACACGAAGCAACATGTTCAAATAAATTTTGTTATGTAGGTGGGCATACAGCAAAAATGTCATAACTTTTTGTGAATTACCATAATTCCTGTCGATAACCCCTTTGCCTCTATCTGCCTTGTATGCTAGAACTGAACCTAAAGAGAATTGCTTTGTCTCTTTAAAAAGTCATAACATTCACACAACTTATTATTATCTAGAACACTTATTTTTAGTGATGGTAAAATTCCAAAGAAAATAATACCCTCAAAATGCAACAAAATACAGAAACACACATTGCTAAACATTTTGAAAATGTCTCCTTTGCTTTTAAATAGAGATACTTAGGTGTAGTAATATAACTAAAGTCAAAATGAATAAAGATGTCATCTCCTCAAAGTACAATAAAATTTTTTAGACTGAAATTTTTTAGGTTAAAAAAAATTCTTACCTTTCACTTGCAATGACCCCACCTCCAAATCTGGGAATTCACCTTGATCAGAAGCAGTTCTATCCTTTTCAGTATAAGCCCTAAAAACCAATGGATCTGTGTCCTAGATTTAAAATGAGAGCAAACAGATATAACATGAATCTTCTGTGTAAAATGTCATTCTGTGTCGTAACAGCAGCAAGGAAAATTGACTTATTAAGTATGTTGATAGGTCAATGCCCAATTCAACTGTTCAATAACTATTTAGTGAAAGCCAATTTTATGCCTACTTCTAGGCTAAGCATTATTAGTTAAAAAAAAAGTCTGATACAACCACTGCCCTCAAGAAGCTTATAAGTTTACTGGAAAGGTAAGAATTATATACATAAACTAAAAAATAAATATCTTATGCTTCATTATCTGTGACAGAACCTATCCCAGAGGTGTTTTTTAAAACTCTGACCAGAAAGCATATAGAAATTAAACAAGAATAATGGATGAGATGGGAGGTCATAAACACAACTAATTGCACATATTTTAAGAATGGTTTCTTTGCTGCACAACAAAAAAGGTTGAGAAACAACATCGCTCTATGGCTAGATCTTTATTAGATGCCTAGTCAAATTGTTAACATTTGTTTTAAGTAAATTTGATACTGTATATTAAAATCTAGATTTATACAGAAAAAAATTAGGAAATGCCCCTCCAGTGCCTCCTCTTCTGCGTACATAATTGCCCTGACAATACTACATTAATTTATACTTATCTTACTGTATTTTCAAATTCTACCTTATATTACTGCCATTCATCTACTTGTTCTATCTCTCTCATTATATTATACCCTTCAGTAGTATTGGGATAGGGTATTGTTTCTGTAGTAACTCATAGTAATTATCTCATAGCAAACGGCTCATAGTAACGACCACTGAACCTTGTAGTAGATGTTGTAGGTTCTCAGTAAATATTTCTAAATAATTATTTGCTTTACAAAGGCTTAAACAGAATTACATTAAATAGTAAACCCCACCAAATACACTTAAAATGCAATTCATCTTACTAGTGTGAATTATAGGAACCTTTTCAGGAGTTTATCTAAGATATAAAAGGAGAGGTTTCTAAGTCACTTTCTTGATAAGTTCAAACATTCTGGCACAGTGGTTAAAATATTATGGTCTTAATTAAACATTTCACTATGATCCAATAATAAGGATGAACAACTGGTAAATTAATTCGGATTTCATATGAAATTCTTCTAGCTAATTCTTTAAGCAACGTTACTATCCTTAAATTTATTGGTACCCATAAGAAAATGAAAATGTGCTCACATTTCATGCATTTTGCATTTCAGAGCAAGAAATATAGGCTCAGAAAATACTTTTCGTGTGTTATAACTATTTGAGATCTGAGGCACCCATGTAGCATAGTCGACCGTGTTGCATCTGGACTGAGGAAGACCTGAGCTCATATCTGACCTCAGATACTTCATAGCTGAGTGATCCTGGACAAGTTGCTTAATTTATCTCAGCCTCAGCTTCCTCATCTGTAAAATGAGGATAATAATAACACTTATCCTGGGACTATCATGAGAATAAAGTTAGATAGTATCTATAAAGTGCTATTCAAACCTTAAAGTGCTATATAAATGCTAGTTATCATCATCACTACTATCATCAAGAACAGGGTCTTACTTCAGCTAACATAGGACTATCCTTAAAAACAGAAGTTTAAATGAACCATGATTTTTAATTTGTTAATTATCATTACTAAACACAATAAACAGTTTTCTGGCTGCCACACGCCTACAGGGTCAAAAATATTTTTTGATCCTTTTTCTAGTCATAACCTTTATCCCCAACCTCTGGCCAGAACTTCATCCCCATGTTATCCACTGCTCAGACTTAACATGTCAAAAATTAATCCTTTCTTTCTCTAATTCCTATTGCATTTGTCTATGACTGTTACTATGTTACCCTGTTTAAGAGATTTAAATACAGTACAGAATGTTTCACTCTATATAGTATATGGTCAAATCATTTACACTATTTTAAATAAGGGTTAAATAAGATATTTTTGGTCATTTCTAGAAAAAGCAGGCATCAGGGCCTCCTTAAGAACAAGTGGTAAGTCAATATGTGATAGCTGAATGACCAAAAGGCTATATTTATATCACAGTAGTGATTACAAGAAGCTAATGAAAAGGCACTGAATATTATACAGTCAAGTTTCCTCCTTAGTCCTAACAGACCCTCAAAAAGTTTTTCAAAAAACTAGACAGAGGTCTAAAGTGTCAAAGTCAACTCAAAATTTCCCAGTCAAGCTCAAATACCACTTTGAAATGATGACCAGACTAGAGCAGAGCCAAGATGGCAGAATGAAGTCAGGGACTCACTTGAGATCTCCCAAATTCCTCTCCAAAAACTGTTAAAAATAATTTCTCAAAAAAGAAAAACTTCTCAAAACAGATTTTGAAGTGGTAGAATCAAAAAAGAAAAAGGATGAGGTGAAACAATTTTCAAGCCAAAGACAACTTAGAAGGTCAGCCGGAAAGGTCTGTCTCACGGAAGTGAGAGTCACAGTTCAGTGCAGACCACACCTCAGCAAGCCAGCAGCAAGTCTTGGAGGTAAATAAAAAGGCGGCCACATCTTCTGGAGCTCTCAGCCTACAGACCATTAGGGGTTCAAAAAACTAGCCAGAATATTACAGAAGACTCTCTGCTAGCATTGGGTGTAGGACTCTGCTGCATTACCCATAAGTGGCTCCAGATTGCATTCCCATGTCAAAGAAAAGCACTAGCAGGTACAGAGACCCTGATCACTATTTCAAGACAGATAAGAGTGCTTGTGCTCACTCACAGGCCAGAGCACGTGCCAGGAAAGGAGTAGCCATAGCTTCTTAGATCATACTGCTTTGAAAGAACTAAAAATTTACAGACCCCCTGAACTATTTCTGAAAACAGCAACACAAAAAAGCTGAACCTTGGGATGATGCCTCCTCCACCACAGGAGCAGAGCCCAAGTTAAAAGTCAAAAAATAGGCTAGGAAAACAAGCAAACAATCAAAAAAGAACCTGAGGATAGAAAGTTACTACAGTGACAGAGAAGAGCAAAACACAAACTCAGTAGACAAAAATATCAAAACAGCGACATGGAAAGTATCAAAGAAAAATGCAAATTGGTCTCAGGCCCATAAAGAATTTGGGGAAGAGCACGAAAAGGACTTAAAAAGTCAAATAAGAGAAGTAGAGAAAAAACTGAAAAAAGAAATGAGAGTGACACATGAAAAATCATGAAAAAAAAAAATCAACAGCTTGGTAAAGGAAGCACAAAAAAAAAAGCCTGAAGAAAATAACACCTTAAAAAACAAAATAGGCCAAATAGCAAAAGAGGTACAAAAATCCAATGAGAAGAAGAATGCCTTGAAAAGCAGAATTGGTCAAATGAAAAAAGACGGACAAAATTCACTAAAAAGAACTTCTTAAAAAGCAGAATTGCCACATGGGAAAAGAGGTACAAAAATTCACTGAAGAAAGGAACTCCTTAAAAAACAAAATTGGGGGCTGCTAGGTGGTACAGTGAGTAAAGCACTGGCCCTGTTGTCAGGAGGACCTGAGTTCAAATCCAGCCTCAGACACTTGACACACTTACTAGCTGTATGACCTTGGGCAAGTCACTTAACCCCAATTGCCCTGCCTTTCCCCCTCAAAAAAAATCATGAAAAAAAAAATTGGCCAAATGGAAAAGGAGGTACAAAAGCTCACTGAAGAAATAATTACTTAAAAATCAGAATTTGGCAGGTGCAAGTTAATGACTCCATAAGACATTAAGAAACAACGAAACAAAATCAAAAGAATGAAAAAAAAATAGAAGACGACATGAAATCTCTGACTGAAAAACAACTGACCTGGAAAATAGGTCCAGGAATAATCATTTAAGAATTATTGGACCACCCAAAAGCCATGATCAAAAAGAGCCTAGAGGCGGAGCCAAGATGGCGGCTGGGAAGCAGTGACTGGCGTGAGCTCCCCACCAAGTTCCTCCAAAAACCTATAAACAATGGCTCTGAACCAATTCTAGAGCTGCAGAACCCACAAAGTGGCAGAGGGAAGCAGGGCCCCAACCCAGGACAGCCTGGATGGTCTCTGGGTAAGGTCTGTCCCACA
>JAQQSZ010020176.1:0-10200 GCA_028646595.1 Phalanger gymnotis
TCGAGAGAGAGTAGAGGATAGAAGGGCCAGGTGTGCTATGGTCCCTGTGGTCACAAAGAGGCAGGCATGACTAACTATACAACAACAACAGTGCTCTCGCCTTGAGATTGTAAACTATCCTTTTATAAATCTGTTGCAACAATCTGCTAGCAGCTGCTGAAGGGGTGTAAGACTCATCAACAACCAGCACACAGAAAGCTGCCAACACAGGTTCTTTTGATCTGCTTTACTAAGGAAAGCAACATTAAGGGCTTAACAATCTTATTTTAATCCAGCATACAAATATCATTCGCTTAGTTCAGGGGAAAAAGCCAGCACCATGAACTTCAGAGCAAATACAAATTACAAACATCAACAGACAGACCTTGTCTGGTTCAAATCTCAATGCATATTTACCAGAGTTTAACAAAGTCCCAACATCCGGGTTTACAAGCTGGAAGGCTCTTAACTACAGCTGCCCAGAGTCTCGACTTCAATACACCTCCAAGAGTAAGAGCCCTAAGCAAATAGCTCTGTTCTAGCTTTTTATACACTCTTTGGCTGTCGTCAAACGTCATCAGAGTGACCAGAACTCAGGCTCCTACTATTGGCTCTGGTCTTAGCAGCTCTCCTTAGGACCCTGAGGGCTTCATGCCCACACAGGCTTAGCACCTAGTAGATAGGGGTTTGGGCCTGGGGTTTAGTACCTAGTAAGACTCAACCAAAGACACCCAACTTAATCGATATTACAAAATCCCATTGTCATATAAACCCTGTACATGGATTACCATGCAATCATTCATTTAAAGAAGCATCTGCTCCCAAAAGAAGGAACTGAAATGGGTAGAAGAAACTGATGGAGGGCTTCCAGTCAAGATGGCAGAGTACATAATCATTGAGTAGCCCAAATACCATAAGTGTACTCCAGAAAAGATAAAAACAAAAGAGTGCCAGTCTGAATAATGATTAAGAAATAAACTATGGTGTCTTCATCTAGCCTAAGGCAGCAAAAGGGAACACCCAAAAGGCTGAAGGCACTAAACGAGGGAGTACAGCCAGAGGAGCTGGTTGAGGGAAATGCAGAGTTTGGAGGTTTTCATGTTCCCACAGCCTTAGAGTGATCCAGCCAGCAAGCGTAGGGCAGTCAAAGTTCCAAGCAGGAGGATTCAGGGAGGTTTAACATCTATGGAGTTCTGGGCCAGATTGTGAAGATGTGAGCTAGCAAAACATAAAAGTTCCTACTAAGAGAACAGTGATATACCCTCCTCCTCTAGGGGCTATGAAATTTGTAGCCAGCTGATCTGAACAACAATGGAATGCCTTGAAGAGTTCAGCATTCTGTACCCAAAGAATAAAGTAAAGCCTATGTCCTGCCAACACTTTGTGCACAGAAAAGACCAACAGAAAGAACAGCCAGTGGCAAGACTCCAGACAATGAAGATTGGAACAAAACCAGGGCCCACTATCCACACAAATGTGAAGAAGCAGTCGGAACCTGACCCTGACAAAAAAATGTCTCAAATTGGGAAGTTCAGCATGGAAATATGAATAAGTAGAAGATAACATCAAGGATAAAGGAATTTTATAGATCCAAGAATGTCTAGGACACAAGCCTAGTGAAAGAGAGTAACTACAGCCAAGAGAGCTAGGTGGCTCTCCTAGATATTCAGTAGATATAAGGCTGGACCTGGAGGCAAGAAAACCTGGGTTCACTAGCCTCAGACATTTACTAGCTCTGTGACTCCTGGGCAAATCACTTAAGCTCTGTCTACCTCAGTTTCCTCATCTGAATAATGGGGATAATAATAGCACCTATTGTGGGGATTAAAAGATGTATTTGTGAAGTATTTTGCAAATTTTAAAGAGCTATATAAATGTTTATGATGATGATGATGATGTCAGATGGATCATTTGGCCACAAGATCTATTAGAGTTCTGAGAAAGTTATAATAGGGCTTAAAAAAAGATACCATAAATGAAATGAGAGCTCTAGAAGAAAGAACTGGAAGAATCAACAGGTTAGTAAAAAAAAAGTGTAAAATTTGCCACAAGTTATGAACTCCCTGAAAATTAGAACGGACCAAACAGAAATTAATGATTCCTTTAAACAATAAGAAATATGAGAACAAAATCTAAGACAATAAAAAAGAATTAAATGTAAGATAGTGTGAATAGATAAGTGAATAAAAATTCATCACGTGTCTAATATGTGCCCATCACTACTGTTGGCGGGTCTGATGGGGGAGATATAGAAGAAGGATAACACCTCATTCCGATTCTCAAGGAACTTATCAAACTTTTAATGAATGCTCACTCATTCATTTTTTCGGGGATCGGCTATGTGCTAGGCATTTTGATACACACTGAAAGACACAAAGGTAAAAGGGAAATGCTTCACATTTAATTTTCTCTTCTCTGTAGTCTGATCCTTATATAAATGTAGAAGCCTTCGATGGTAGCTGTGCTTATGTTGATGCCACAGACTGGCAGCTGAGAAAACTTATTAAGGTACATTAAGACAGTGACAGCTTCTACACTAGGGAGGAAATAGCACCATCTTCTCCTTCCCTAGTCAGACCACTTGGGGGCATTGGGTTCAGTACTCAGAGCCATGTTCTAATCTTATCCCTCATAAGACTAATACAAATGAATCAGAGAACAATGCGTGGTATACTTAATATTCCTGTGTGGCACTGACACAACATGCACTCAGAGTTCACAGAAAAAAAAGAGCTTAGTGATGAGAATGACTCATAACTGATGACTGAAATGGATCTATCCCTGTGTTTCAAACAGGTGAGCAACAAGGTCAATTCATCAGGAGATGGCAGTGGGTACCAGTGACAGAATGACCACTTTTCATACCTAGGATCATAGATTCAGGGCTAGAAAGGATCTTAGAAGTCATTTATTTCAACATCCTTACAGATGAGGAAACTGAGTCCTAGAGGCTGAGTGATTTGTCCAAGGTCACACAGCCAGCAAGAGGCAGAGCAAAAGTGGCCCTGGAAGTGGAGCCCAAAAAATACTCATCTATCCACACAAAAGAACAGTTAGTGTTGTTGAACTCTCTATGTTGCTGCAACATTGTGATTTAGCCACCAATACCATTAGCTGTCCTGGAAGGTGGAAAGGGATTATTTATCCCCAGGCCTGTGAAACCTGGTATGCTCAGCTGTCTTCTCCTCCTATCTCATCCTGTTCCTGCTCTATGGTGCACTTTAGACACTTGGTGAATTTCCTGTGTCCCATCCAATGACCCCTGTGATAGTCAAGGGTTTCAGGTGCCTAGTGGATTTATTTCTAGTAGGACTGATTAAACAGCAGTGTAGGGCATCCATGTGTCAATGACAGGCGTCTGCTGCCTTGGACATAGCTTCCTGAGTACCATCTGTCATGTGGATGGAACATCCACTTGAGGGCTACTGTGCCAGGCCCGTCAGGGAATTATTTGCCCCAGAAAGGTGGGACAATTTGCCAAATGATGCAGAGAGGCAGCAGCTGTTGGTTCGGAGGTTTCACACCTCCAGTTCCCACGCTGCCCATTTCGAGTACGAGCAACTGGGAAACATTCGAAAAGCAGTTCTCAGAATCTCTGTTACCTTACCAGCTCATTGCTATCTGTCAGTCAACACACTTTATTGAGTGTACACTGCAGGCAGAACTCTGTACTAGCAAACTTACAAATGAATGCAGAGGATGAGACAAGCATAAAATAGCATTAGGATCTAAGTACACAACCAATGACAGCTCTCATATGTGTTATACACACATACATATATACATATGTGTGTATAGATATATATGTGTATATTTGTGTGTTTTATAGAAGTGTATATATGTATATGGCTATATACATATATGCATATGTATATGTAATTGTATATTATATATGCATATTTTATACATATAATACATTATATAGATGTTATTAAATATATACTATATATACACATGTGTATGTGTGTGTACATATGTATGTGTGTATGTATGTGTGTGTGTGTATGTGTGTGTATATTAAACAATCATAACCTGCTAGGTGCAAGGAGGGCTTGGGTGTTTTACCCTTTCCACTAAGAAGCCCTTTGCTCTGGACCTATGCATCTGCCTATGTTCATTCCTAGGACCTGACCACCTACAATAGAAAGGTATGACTCCTTTTCTCACATTCTTTCTGTGTTTACTGTCCTCTTCTACCTCCTCTCCCCACTCCTGCTCTATGATGCACCCCAGGGAGAATCACTTAAAGCTTAAATTTTGGTCCATGTCTAAGATTTCCCCAGTGCTGGGGTTGTGGGTAGAAAGGAGGAGTAGAAAGTTATTCAATGTACAATGTTATCATATGTGGTTATTCATTTCCCACAAACAAAAGAAATGCTTAACTCATAGGGGTCTCACATGGGTGCGTTGGCAGACAACTCAACAAGCATAATTTAATATAGCTACTGTTATATTCTGCTGAGAGGCTGAGACTTAAACATCAAAATATGAGGCAGGTGGCTGAGCTGATAAAAAGATAGTTTGCATTTCTCTTCTGGCAAAGCAAACCAGGGATTGGGCTCATTTTTTTGGTTAAGGGTCTTCTTCAAGAGATCTGGTGTCATTGCTGGGGTTTCTTCTAAATTTCAGTAAGTGTTGACTGAGGACCCAGGATCTCTATGACTCTCCAACTCACCAAGTTGGACATCTCAAGAGAGTTTGTCACATTGGATGAGGCAAAGAAGGCAAAAGCAAAAGAGGCAGCCAGAATTCCAGGCATAGGCTCTCCCAGTTGAGCCCCTATTCTAGCAGCACCATACCCTAAAACTTCAGTTCTTAGAAGATAATAGATATGAT
Organism: Phalanger gymnotis; assembly: GCA_028646595.1. Taxonomy (NCBI): domain Eukaryota; kingdom Metazoa; phylum Chordata; class Mammalia; order Diprotodontia; family Phalangeridae; genus Phalanger; species Phalanger gymnotis. The sequence continues at coordinate 4,816 of JAQQSZ010020176.1, forward strand.
AGAATGATAATAGAAAAAAAGTACCAACCATTCCTCCTCCCACCTTTCAGGAGAGGCTAGAATATTCCTGACACAATCTGCCGCCAGAAGGGTCACCCCCCTTTGCTGTTAGTCTTTTGTTCATCTTAACTTGTGAGTGAATTGGACTTAAATGAGGCAGAGTTGCTCAAGGTCATCTACCTCACTCTCTCTTCCAGTCATTGAAGTCCAGTGACAAGACAAAAATCAAGATGACTGACAATGGCCCGGAATGCTCTCGATGATCTTGGCATCTTTGATGTTTGACCAAGTCTGAGGGCTCCACAGGACCTGTTTCAGCTGCCTTCGTGGCTATTGGAACAAATTGTTTTCATCTGCCCATTCTGCTGTGGGAAGTCTTCACATGCTTGGAGTAAACATCCCCTCTTTAAAGATCCACTGACTCACTGAGGCTTCCTGCTCAATAGCCAATAAGGGACAATGACATCATTGGCAAGAATAGGCAGAATCCTAACAATGCAAAAGAAGCATCTTAAGTCAAGTTGCAAAGGGGAGGATAGATATGAACTGCCCAGGACTGATTCTAAAATCTCTAAGTACCTATACTTCAGAGACTCAAAGAAGACTTTCAGGAGATCTTCTGTCTCCTTTGCAGTTCTTGGGTCTCTCAACTCTTCAGGATACGCACCTTCTGTGACCCATCTACTGGTGTTAGTTCTATAGGCATCTGTACCCAAGTCATCTGTCACTCCTCCAGGATGGTCTCTAAATTTACTAGAGCTTCTTCCCCTGAGGCTTTATCTCCTTGCACTTGTCTCTCCTGAGAGCTTTCCAAGGCTCCTGTGTTTATTATAAGGATTTCATTTTTGTTTGTTTGTTTTTTCAAATAGGTGGCAGTCAGTGAGAGGGAGAAAAAAATAATTATTAACTGAAAAAAACCTCAAAATTAAAATTTTAAAACAAATTATAGGCACAAAATCTTCCATATTGGATTATCCTAGGTAGTCAGGGAAATGCAAAGGTGTTTTCAATTTATTACAGGTCACCCAACTCATCAGGAATCATTTAAGTTGCAAAAGTCTAAAATGTAGCAAATCAGATTATCTCATGGTAAATATATTTAAAAATTGATTTAAAAATCTTTATTGTTCTTTTTTTAAAAAAAAGTGTTATAGCAATATAACAATCTTTTCTACCCTAGGAACATGGAGGGCCCAGGCCTTGGGCATCTGGGTCCTGTACCTTACATCTTGCCCTGCCACAGGGCAAGAGTACCAGTCAATCAATCTTCAATCTACTATGTTTCTGAAATTGTATTCAGTCATGGGGATTTAAAGGGAGAAAAAAATGGAATGATTTCTGTTCTCAAGGAACACATGAGGAAAAGGAAACTATAAAGTCACAGAAATGGTCAAATTTGCCTGATGTCAATCAAGTTGATTCCTCATTGGTCAATCAAATCATTCAATAAGAGGAGGCTATGAAGAAAGGTAAAAAACAGTCCTGGTCCTCAAGGATCTCATATTCTATTACAGACAATATGCAGATAACCATGTGCCAGACATATACAGAGGATACAGAAGGTGGGGGGACTTGAACTAAGTCTCGAGGGAAAATAGGGACACTAAGATGGAGAAGTGAGGAAAAAGGCCAAGCGCAGCATAGGGGACAGTTTGTGAAAGACATAGATCCTGGAATGTCATATTCGAGGAACTGCAAGTAGGCCAATATAGCTGTATGGAGGGGAGTGAAGTTTAAGAGTGCTAGAAGGGTAGGAAGGATCCTCAAGAAGAACTCTACAGCTAAACGGAAGACTTTATATTTTGTCCTAGTGATAATAGGGAACTACTAGACCTTGCTTCCCCTGAAGCTTTATCTCCTTGTACTTAAGTCTCAGGAGAGTTCACTGAGTAGGTGAGTGATGTGGCAAGACCAACTTTTTAGGAAAATCCCCTTGGCAGATAAGTGGAGAGTGAATTGGAAAGTGGACAGGTGATAATAATAAAAGCTAGTATTTATATAGCACTTTGAGTTTTTCACAGTGCTTTACATATGTTATTTCATCTGATCCTCACAACTCTGGGAAGCAGGTGCTACTATCATCTCCATTTTACAAATGGGGAAACTGAGGCAAACAGAAGTTAAGAGACGTGCCCAGAGTCACACAGCTAGTAAGTGTCTAAGGCTAGATTTGAATTCAGGTCTTCCTGATTCCAGTGCTTTCTACACTGCACCACCTAGCTGTATTTTGAAGCCTCCAGGTGGGAAGTCATGAGGACCTGTGAAGAGGAGGTGAATATCTGAGTGGAGAGAAAGGGAACAGATACAAGAGATGTGAAAATAAAAATGACATGATTTGAAATGGATTGGATATGCGGGGTGAGGGAAGTGATGAGACAAGGCTGTTATTGAGCTTTTGGGTCTGTGTGAATGAGAAGATGGTAATCGAAGGAATAGGAAAGTTTGGAAGAGGGGATGATTGGGAGGGAAAGATGAGGAATTCCATTTTGGATGTGCTGGCTTTGAGATGCCTACAGGGCATTCTGCTGAACATGCCTAAAAGGCAGTTGATGATGTGGGACTGTAGTTCGAGAAAGAAGTAGGGTTGGGTACATAGATCTGAGAATCATCTGTACAGAGCTGATAATTGACCACCACCAGCCCAAATTGATGAAATTATCAGGTAAGATATTTAAGTCAGAAGGAATCTCTAAATTCCTGACATTTGTTATGCATACACTTACCACCAGTTGCCATTGAACTTAAGGATACAACTCCCATATAAATTGAATCTCTAAGCTTGCTTCTTATACCTATCTGCCAGAGGCCATGTGATATATGTATATATGCATGTATATGTATACACACGCACACATGTATATATATGCATGTATGTATAAATATGTATATATATATATATATATAATCTAAATTAGGGAGGGCTCGACTCTATCATCTTTGAGGCTCCGTCCAGCTCAAAGCCTTACAATCCTTAACTGTAAGCCACAAGGGGATGGAAGATAAAGGAAAGGTTGCTAGCGCTGGAGGAGGTGTCCAAGTGTCTGTATGCGTGTGTGCTGGCGGGGGGGAGATAGAATGATGGAGCATACTCTCTCAGGGCCTGACAATTCATGCTCATTCCCCTTGACTCCTGAAGATTTTAAAGCTTTTCCAAAGATAATCATTCTTCAGAAAGAATAAAGGCACTAGTGCCTTGTAATGCTTTTTGTGTGAAGTTGGAGAACTGTAATCACTCCTCATTCCCAGCACCCCCACAGGTCTGTCTCATTGTTGGAATGTCAAATCATCTGCAGTTTAAAAAAAATCCTCACATGGATAGTTTGTAGCATGAAAAACTGGTAACTGAATTTACAAAGATTGTGCAGAGCTGATAAAATTCACCTAATGATTGGTGCCATAAAGATTGCAGTATCAGTCCTACTGTCAGGAAAAGGAATTGGTCAGTGGCATCCACTGGGCTAATGGGCTGGAAATGGACAGCACGTTAACACCTTAATTGATATATTCCATAGTTTTATCATAAGCCATGAGATACCATGAGGGTATAATATTTACTTTTTTTTTCATTGACAGTTATTTCAAAGCATCCATCAGGAAGGGTTTCTTAATGGTGATTAAAGCAGGCTCATAGGTGGAATCAACCGGAAAGAGCATCGTGGTTCCCTATAGATCAAAATGGACGCATCAGAAAGAACTTGATTGTATGTGAGGAGTTCACAAGTGGAATGAGCTTCTCTCAGTCCTTTTCCATCCACAAACTACTAGGAAATGAATTCTTCCTGGTGATCAGAGATAGCTGGGGTCTAGTCAGATCTCCTTACTCTTTACAAATACAGCTTGGGGGATGGGAGGAAGGACCACTAAATGAAATGAACAAAAAAGCCCTTAGACCAAGCAAATTGATATGATCATAGAAAGTGACTTGAGGATGAAAAGCAGGTAGCCTTTTTCCATTTAGAGGGTCCTGTCACTTCATTCCCCCTAACAACTGCTTGCCTTTCCTCTCTCCTTACCGCTTTAAAAAAAAATTCTGTTATACGGCATTGTGTTGATAACTGCATTTCAACATAATTGGTTTCCTTTGCAATCCTAGATATTATCTTATGACTCCAACATTATTTGGAGAAGGCATTCATAGGCTTCACTAGATTGTCCAACGGGTCTATGATACAGAAAAAGCTTAAGAAGCCCTAACTTAAGCAATTGGCATTCTTCACCTATTGGCTTTTCTTCTGGGTATAAGTAGCTGGATTCCTTCAAGTGATTATAGAGTTAATTTTTGAGGCTCCGCAATGTTCTCAGGCTCGATGTAATTAGTAAAATGTCATCCACAAAGAGGAACATTTGGAAGGCCTCACCATGTACCAGGATGCAAGTATAGTGCTAGTATTATTACTGATATTTTATAGGTAGAGAAACTGTGGTTTAGAGGTCAAGGGACTTGTCACATTCACACAGATTGTAGCTGTCTCCAGGATTTATGCCTAAATCTCTTGATTCCAAGTCCAAAATCTTTCTAACACACTAGAATTCTGGCTAAGAACTCACATTTTTCTCTATTACGCAGCCATTCTCATGGCTCCTCATGACAAAATGAGGGGATTGGATTAAATGATATCTAAAAGTTCCTTACAGCTCTGATTTCTGTGATTATAAGAAATAAATTTTCTATAGTAATGGGATTTGCTAAAAGGGATATTCAACTACAACTTACAAGGGTATGTTATAAAATATAGTAATACAGAAAGTTATTCTTAACTTTGTTATTTGTTCTCTGAGTTCACTTCCTCAGATAGTAATATTTCAACAATTAAGACTGATAGTGGCATATATTTTCTGTTCCTCAAATATGCTTTTAATGGACTGTTCATGCTTTTTATAATTCCTGATAGTTCCTGTAAACCCGACCATTGGCTAATGTGCTCCAAGGAAATGACCTATCAAGAACAGGACACCCAAAGCAAACTTTGCGGAGTTTCCAGAAAGGGAGAAAAAGACTGCCAGAGTTGGGATGAAAAAGCTACCCCTTGGTCCCATGTGTTCTGTATAAATGTCCCCTACTATGCTTGAACATACTCTCTCCAGGGACCTCATAAATGCAAGAGGATGCTGTGCCCCTTGTGGAGGGAATGCTTTTGTAACCTCGGTCTTTGTCGGTATCTCTTTTCCAAATCCTTTTTGAGCTCTTCCATGACCTGAGACCAGTTCATGTTTTTCTTGGAGGCTTTTGTTGTAGGCTCTTTGACTTTGTTGATTTCTTCTGGCTGTATGTTTTGGTCTTCTTTGTCACCAAAGAAAGATTCCAGAGTCTGAGACTGAATCTGGGTGCGTTTTTGCTGCCTGGCCATGTTCCTAGCCAACTTACTTGACCCTTGAGTTTTTCAG
>JAQQSZ010020177.1:0-10199 GCA_028646595.1 Phalanger gymnotis
ACCACTTGGGTTTAAGTCCGCCTTTTTGTGACGTGACAGTTTTAGGTCACGTGGGTGAGTCGTATGTGTGACTCACCCCTGATGCTGACAAAGATATAAAAACCAGGGGTTGGCCTCCTCTTATTGGGAGCTCTTTGCTGCAGCAGTGGTGGTGCATGACTCTAGGCCAGCCCTTGTTCTGAGCTCCCGGGCTGAACCTAGATGTTGGTAACTATGAATCTGTACTGGGTCTGTCTGTTGTTGTTTGTAATTTGTTTGTAATTTGCTCTGAAGTTCAGGGTGCTGGCTTTTCCTCCTGAACTAAGTGAATGATGTTTGTGTGCTGAATTAAAGTAAGCTTGCCAACCCCTTCACCTTGCTTTCCTTATTCAGGCAGATCAAAAGAACCTGTGTTTTTGCGGCATGCTGGCAGCTTTATGGGTGCTGGCTGTGGGTGGATCTTACACCCCCAAGAAGCTGCCAGCCAGATTGTGGAAACAGCCCCTTAGCAGAGGGCCTATTCTACCAAGTCTGACCCAGAAGAATATCTACTGCAGATGTAGGCTCTTCAGCAAAGCCTGATGTTTGTATCACTTCCTTCAGACCATGATACCAAAGGTTCCTACAGTGATAGTGATAGACAAATCCCTGATTCAAAGAGGTCAGAAATTCTCCTATTATAGTTGCTTTAAGTTTAGAAAGTCATTGTGATAATAGTGGTACTTGAAACATATTGTTTGATTTTGCAATTATAAGGATAGGACTCCAATGTGGAGTTACTTAGGCAAAGTAGTACTAATGACCATAAACACATAAGCAATAACAGATAGCTTGTACTTTTCCACTGTCCTGTACTTGTGTCAGGCTCCTGAATGGTTGAAGCTCCAAAACCCACGTCTGAGTTTCTTCATTATCAACCCAATTTCTGCTCTTAGTTAAGGAACTCCCTCACCTGAGTCTGGTATAGATCAGGAAGTGACCTTGTGACTTTCTCCACACCTGGGCCCGATTAGCAATGCCTCCTCCCATATCTGGCATCAGTCATTTGTTCTCAATCAGGCCCATCTCTAAGGTATAAAAACTTCCCTGCTCCTACTCCATTTTGAGAATGTATATTCCTACTGAGATTTTTGTCATGGTCCACATCACAATCACATGAGTGACCCTGGGTCTATGTGTGGTCAGTATGGCTATGTAGTGTTTGTTTGTGTTTCTGTCTATGTGTATATGCATGCTTAGTTTTGTGAATTTGCTGCACTACATAATAATAAAGCTCATGTTTGTACATGCTACCCAAGTACCAATTTCCAGCAAATCCTCAAACCTGGACCTCTGCTCTAAGTTGAGCTGTGAGGCCAAATAAAGAAGTCATGTTTTGTCCTGGGAAGCTTTAATATGAAAAATTAAGAGACCTAAGAGATTATCATTGAAGAGGAATAGAGCTGCTGATATTCTTTGAATCCTGCCAGATGGCCCTAGTGAAGAACAGTGGAATAAGATGAAGACTGTAGACCCTGGGTCAGTCAAGATGAGCGCATCTGTGTATCAGTAATTAAGGTGCGACTTTTTACTGTTCTTAAGTGCATTTAATGATTCTGGCCTTTGTTTGAATGAGGCAGGTAAAATGGGATCTTTTTGTCTTTTTGAGTGTTTCTCAGCCCTAAGACAATGTAATGGTAATCAGGGCAGGACTTTTTGTTGTCTTCTCCTTTGGAAAGATGAGGTAATTAAGTACCCTTGATGAGTCTTGCTTTCAAATATAATGGCCAGCAAAATGGGATTTTTCCCTGTTCTTTGTTTGAGTGCTTCTCAGCACTGAGGTAATCAAGTGCCCCAGGCCCTGAGATGGGTATATGAGATCCAAGGTTGGAGTCTGACTTTTGGGGGCACACTCTTGGAAGGAGTGTTGACTCTCTGGGCAAGCCGTAACTGCCCCCCGGTTTTGTAATTCAGATAGATGTTGGTGATTTTCTGGTAACTATGAATTGTGACTTGTATCAGACAAGGTCTGTCTGTTGATGTTTGTAATTTGTTTGTATTTGCCTTGAAGTTCAGAGGGCTGATCTTTCCCCCCAAGGGAATGATGTAAGTATATGCATGTTTGATTAAACTGAGATTGTTAACTCCTTAAAGTTGCTTTCCTTAGTAAAGCAGATCAAAAGAAACTTTGTTAGCCATCTGCGTGCTGGTTATTGTTGGTCTTACGCAGCCACAGTAGCTGCTAGTAAAACTGTTGCTACGATATGGCAAATCAATTTCAAAGGTTGCATGTTGGTCTAACATTCTATAATTCTGTGGCTGTATGAGTACGTGCCACATGCCTTTAACTTGCCTTGAAACTTGCTGATATTGGCAACTCTAAGTGATCTAGTCAGGCTCATATTTATTCCTGAATAGTGTACTTCAATGTGGTTTCCAGGGCTCTGATTTACCCTGCCCACTGGGAACTCCATTCATACATTATTGCAGGTAGCAACCTCCTCTGTGACCTCACTAAGATGGCATTCAAGAGGTGCTGTGACTGTAAGTTTTATTGCTCTTAACTGACCATCTCCAAATGATAGAACTAGGCATTTATATGGACAAAAAATCATTTAAAAGGAGAATGTAGCCATTCTCAGAAGGAACAACTTTTTCTTTATTTAGCAAGACAACAGGAAGCAGTGGATAGGACATTAGACTTGCAGTCAGGATGGCACAGGCACAAATCTCACCTCTTTGACACTAGCTGTGTAACTCTAATGATTGCTTAACCCCTCTCTGGGTTTCTTTATCTATAAAATGATGAATTTGGAGTAAATGACTTCTAAGATTCTTTGCTGCTCTAGTTTTTTTTTTTATTTTTTATTTCTAGGCTCCTCAAAACTTCGGCATAGTTGAACAAACCATTGGCCAAGTTTTGTTCAAAGTTTGCAAAATACGCCAAGCTGTATACCTTTTGCAAAGGATCTCTGGTTGGTTGATTGTGATTGACTAGTTAGTTTTGATGATGACAGAGCTGTCAACCTTTATTATGCCTCCCTTTCATTCTCAGAACTAGCCAGTAATCACCCCTATCTCTCTACCTCTAAGTCAAGGCTTTTACGGACTACTTTATCAGTCTGGTGGAACCCATGTATTCCTTCTCACAATAATCTTTGCTGCCTCCATTCACAATGCAAGGAAATTCTTAATTTCAGTTTAAGATCAATGTCATTATAGTTATTTTTCCCATCCAAATTTATGGGTCCCCTAAAATGTATGATCTTTTTGGGTCTCTATGCACCCCAGGTTTTAAATCTCTGCTCTGGGTCCAGCTTTCTGGGTTATAATAGGAAATTGAAACACATCCCCTAATTTAGTCATTTTTCTCAGTGACTAATATTATCAATGTGTCTCTCCTCTTTCCCTTTCCCCCATTCTTGACCTATTTCTTACCACCTTCTCCAAACAATATTAAGGCTTTAATCAAGGGAAAATAAGTTCTTCCTCTTGTAAAGTTAGTCAGCTAATATTTATTAAGCACCTATTATGTGTCAGGAACTATGCTAAGCGATGGGGACACAAAGAAAGGCAAAAACAGTATCTTCTCTCAAGAAGCTCACAGTCTAATGGGGGAAAAGCATGCAAACTATGTACCCACAAGATATATAGGACATAAACTAGAGAAGTCTCAGAGGGATAGCATTGAGATTAAGGATTGGGAAAGGCTTCTAAACAAGGGCATGGATTTAGCCAAGACTTTCTTTAGGGAAGTCAGAGAAGCTGGGAAGCAGAGATGAGAAGGGATAGAGTTTCTGGAATGGGGAATAGCCAGTGAAAATGCCCATTTGGGAGATGGAATGTCTTGTTTGAGGAAAAGCAGGGAGACCATTGTCTCTAGATTACAGAGTACATGGAAGGGAGTGAAAGCTGAACCACTGCGAGTTTGTCCAAGTAACAGGTAATGAAAGCAGTCAAGTTTCACTAGAGAACTTTTCTACAACTCTAATTCAGATAAATGCACTGAGTCTTTTAACTGCTGAGCCAGTGGCAGTTTAATTAGGGGATTGCAGATTAGAACACATTTTCTTCAGTTAGGCAACCAGACTCAGATATACACACCTGGGCTCTTGGAGAGAATAGGAATTGGTGGGCCAAGAATTCACAGCTCTCATGGACTTAGTCAATGTGATCCCATGTATGATCTTGTGTTTCATTAGTGGATGTTACTTTTAAACTACTTGGACATTTTTTCACATTGAAGAGAATATGGCATTGGTTTTTAGGTACATCAATTACTCAGAAGTTTATGTGTCAGTGATCTGTGAATTATCTCCAACTTGCCCCCTCCCAAGGCCACTACTATGCTAAAGTCATAACTTTTAATGGGAGAATATCTGCTTCTTGGACCTGATCTATGATTATTTATATTTGTTGTTGCTCAGTTGTTTCAGTCATGTCCAACTCTTTTTGACTCCATCCCAAATTGCGTCACAAAGAGTCATCCATGACCAAAATGATTGAACATCATTATCATCATGGCAAAAATACTTGAGTGGTTTGCAATTTCCTTCTCCAGATCAATTTTTTTTAGAGATGAGGAAACTGAGGCAAACGAGGTTAAGTGACTTGACCAGGGTCACAGAGCTAGTAAGTATGTGAGGCTATATTTGAACCCAGGAAGACGAGTCTTCCTGACCCCATACCCAACACTCTATCTAGTGTACTACATAGTTGCCCCAATTTTATACATACACACATATATATATACATATAGATACATATATAGATATGTAGGTATATATATATATACACACACACACATATATACGTGTGTGTATAGATACACATGCATATGTGTATATATGTAAATATATACACATATATTTATATATATACTTACATATATTTATTATATATATAATTATATTATATATAATAATTATATTATATATATATACTTATATATATTTATATATAAATGTATACTTGTACATAAATACTTATGTATATAAATACAGAAATAAATATGTGTATATAACTAAATATATGTATATATATACATACATATATTATACATATACACACGTAGATATATACATAAATAATGCATAAAATAATACCCTCATCTTCCTGACTCCAAGGCCACTTCTTTATTATACCATGAAGTCTATCCATTGAACATCTGTATTAATAAGATTTGAAGGTTTTTTGTTTTCTTGAAAAAGGCACATTGACCTTTTAGCCCTAGTATTCACGAGTAAAAAAGGAATAATCTTATTTGAACAATTTCAACCATAAAATGGCATTTGAGTAAAGTGAATCTTCAACATTGCCTTCATATTTAAAATATCAGTCACATTTGCAGAAACACATATTTAAGGATTTTTAATTTGCATCAATTACATGCTAAGAACCACAATTCAGAAGATCGTAAGGGACTTTAAAGATCATTCAGATTTTACATTTAGATTTAATAAGCATTTATTAAGAACCTACTAAGTACTAGGTATTTTGCTAAACACATTGCAAAAATTATTTCTATCCTCAAAAAAAAAATAACCCTGGCAGGTAGGTGGTGCTATCATTATGCCCATTTATTTTAATTTCATTTTTAGTTTCAGTTCCAAATTATCTCCCTGCCTCCACCCTTTCTCACACTATTGAGAAGGCAAGAAATATGACATAATGAATTCATATACATAATGAAGTCATACAAAACATTTCCACACGAGCTATATTCTCGAAAGAACTGGCAGCTGATTAGATATATGGGGTGAGGAAAATTGAGGGAATGGTGAAGTGAGGAATCTGATGATACTGATGTCTGTTACCTGAGCAGCCACAAGCATGGTGGTATCTTCAACAATTAATAGAGACCTTAGGAGGAGGGGTGAGATTGGGGTTGGGGATAAAATAATAAGACATGATGAAGACTGCAAACAATCTGTTCATGTCCATCCTTTGTTACTCTACACAACTAAAAATAAAAAGGGAGTAGAGGATAAGTGGGTTGTCACTGACCAACACTCAAAATTATCCAACCCACTCGCTATGAGAATTTTGCTATAGCCAGAGATGTTCTATGGGTCAAGGAATGCGGATGCTGAAGAATTCTGTTAGGAAAAAATTTATTCAAATCTGCTGTGGGTACCTGATTATAATTGTACCCTGAAGTACCAATGACTGTCACAACCACAGAAGAACATCAGTAGGGAACAGGACACGATGTGATAGTGTTGTGTGCTAATAGCTAATAACAATTATTAGCAAGGTTTGCAAAGTGCTATACATGTTATCACACAAGAACTCTGTGAGATGGGTGTTATCATTATGGCCATTTTTGTCATTTTAGTCATATCTGATTCTTCATGCCACATTAGGGGTTTTCTTGGCAAATATAATGGATTAGTTTGGACTTTCCTTCTCCAGCTCATTTTACAGATGAGGAAAATGAGAGAGCATTAAATAATTTGCCCAGCCTCACACAGCTAATAAGTGTCTGTGGCCAGATTTGAACTCGGTTCTTCTTTACTCCAGGACCTGTGTTCTATCTACTGCCTCACCCAGCAACCCCTAATAATCCTAATTTTACAGGTAAGAAAATTGAATCAGAGAGAGGATAAGTAACTGACTTGCCTGTGTATCATAGTCAATAAATGCCTGAGTTAGAATTTGAACTCAAGTCTAAAGAACTTAATTTAGTCACCAGGATTCATAGCCAACAATGCTCTTAAGGAGATGGTATAGTTGTGTTGGAGACAGCCCACAATAGGGGCTTAGAGAGTGTAGGATAAGACCCATCTTCATACCTACACAAACTTTAGGGCTGGGATTCTAAAACCTTATGGACTGTCTCATGGCAGTCTGGTGAAGCTTATAGACCCCCTTCTCAGAATAATGTTTTCAAATACATAAAGTCAATCAATCAATATTCACTAAGTACCTACTATGTGATGGGTACTGTGCTGAGTACATATAGAATTACAAAATAAACCAATTATATTGAAATAGTTATTGGAACAAAAAGAATTAGTTCCCAATCCTCACATTAGGAATATTTGTTTAACTATTGGTGGAGTTGTGAACTGGTCCAACCATTTTGGAGAACAATTTGGAACTATTCCCAAAGGACAATAAAACTGTGCATACTTATTGACTCAGGAATACTACTACTAGATCTGTATCTCAAAAAGATCAGAGAAAAAAGAAAAAGATCTATATGTATAAAAATATTTATAGCAGCTCTTTTTTTGGTGCCAAAAATAATTGAAAATTGAGGTTATGCCCATCATTTGGGGAATGGTTTAACAAAGTGTGGTATAGAATTGTGATGGAATACTATTGTGCTATAGAAAAAAATAAGCAGAATTGTTTCAGAAAAATCTGGGAAGACCTATATGAACTGATACAAAGTGAAATGAGCAGAACCAGGAGAACACTGTACACAGTACCCAATATTGTCATGAGGATCAAATGTGAAAACATCTGTTATTCTGATCAATACAGTGGTCTGAGACAATTCTAAAAGTCTTTGGATGAAAAATGCACCCCTCCAGAGAGAGAACTGATGGAGTCTGAGCAGAGATTGAAGTATATTTTTTTTACTTTCTTTTTCTTTTTGTTCCCCCCTCCCTTCCTTCCTTCTTTCCTTACTTCCTTTTTTTTTTTTTGCAACAGGGCTAATATGGAAATATATTTTGCATAATTTCACGTGTATAATAGATAACACATTGCTTGCTTTCTCAATGGGTAGGGGAGAGACAGGATGGTGGGAGAGCATTCAGAATTCAAGAAGTTTTTTAGCGACTGTTAAAAATAAACTGTTTGTTTGTTTAAAGAATTCCGGCTTAGAATCATGCTAATGCCCCCTGGAGGTATACAGCTTCTACTTGGGAAAACACTGTTTATGCCCTCACATGGATACTAAAGAAGCCCACATGCGACACCAGACTTGTATCCCTAATTCTTACTTCATTACCAACACATTTCCCTGCTCTCTGAAATTCTTTATAGGTCTGCTTTACAGACTGACTTGTGAATTTTAGTAGCCAAGTAACTTATCTATTGGTCCATATTATCCTCTGTCCTTGCCTCTACTTACAGGAAAGATAAGAATTGTACATTTGAATACAGTTAAACGTAATAGTACTTGAGGTGGCATTATGTTTGTAGATTGCAGTTTCAATTCATTTTTATAATATGCTTATAGTACAATTTCATTTAGACTCAGCTAGTGCCAATTTCACAAAAGCTTATTATAACAATATTAAAAAAATTTCAATCTAAATACTAAATGAGGAACAAAATCATATGGAAAAAAAGTCAAGATATGCTAAACAAATTCTCCCTTTAAGACTAGTTATTTGGTGTTTTTGTTTGTTTGCTTATTTTCAGTCTAAATATGCTGGTTTATAGCAGGAGCAAATGGTTTTTAATGTTGCATTTTATAAAGGGATTTGAAATGTGTGGGTGTCCCCCAAAGTATCTAGCTTTTGTTTTCTGCAATCATAACTTTAAAAACCTCACTGTTTTGAATGATGATCATAAAAATTGCTTTCGGCTGGAATTCAGTATTCCAAGTCTCTGTCCACAGAAAATTTTTGCAGCGAAGTTATAAACCTGGAAAATATGGGTTTATAATGGAAATGTTGTAGCAGGCTCTGCTGTAATATCTTGAATCTGATTTAAGAGAGGTTTTCAATAATGCTTTCCCAAGCCAGTCTTAGAAGACTGCCAGGGAAAAAAACAGAAAAGAAAAACGTAATGGGTTCCCTACTACTTCTGTTTGATGGAAATTTTGTGGCCAGACATCTCAGGGTAACTGTGAATAAAATTATAATAAAATATCACAAAAGCACCGGCATAGAATGATTATTATCTATAAGAGGCAGTGTGGTGCAGTGGAATTACTGATTAGAGATGTGGGTTCAAATCCTATTTCAGAAACTTGCCAATTGTATAACAATTGCTGTGTCACTTTCATTCAAGAGCTTCAGTTTCCTTATCTGTAAAATGGGTGTAATACTTCTTATATAACATATTTCATAGGGTTGTTGCATAGAACGTTTTGTGACCATAAGGCACTATATAAAAGTGAGCTAAATTCTACTTAAATTAATGCTCCTACCTCTACTCCTCCAAGACATTCTGATACACTAAAGTCACTCAGTGGACAAGACAGTTCAAAAAGCATATTCTTGGGATTGGTGGTGGTAACCTGTTGCTGTGCAAGCCCAAACATAAGTGTTCCATTTAAAAACCAGTAGAGGGAGATGGAGGAATTGCTGTGACTTTTAGTAGTGATTATCTTTCTTCTCAAACCATGGTGTCCACATGTGCATTTCCATCTCTTCTAAGATACCTAAGACATCTGCACAAGCCATACTCTTTATCTTGCTAGCTCTTGTGCTTACTAAAACTGCCATGCAATTCTCTAATCCAATAGGAATACAAGTTACTGTAAAATGATATCCTGCTTTCCCATAGGGCATTTAAGGTTGGAAAGTAAAGTTTTATTTCTCCTCCAGTTATGTCCACTGTCATTTTCTTATTCACAACCCGATTACTATCTGATATGTACAGAGAGAATGTTTAATCCTTTGGTCAAACTAAACAGTCCTTATCCAAAATAGTCCAGATCAGTACTAATTTGGTTTTCTTAAGACAAAAGTTTAAGAGAAGGTGAGCTCCCATTCAAATTACACATCATTTTCTTGATTTTGTGTTGAGGAATGAATTTTCATTGGCTTTCCCACTTAGCATCAAATACACACCATCTTATTTTATAATTTCACCTTAGGGGAAGTATACATTATCATCCTGGTTTACTGTGTCTGTGTTATTCACCAATGTGCCCTGTGCTCTGACTTCATGTTCCAAAGCTCTTGGACGTAGAGTAGGCATCTCATATCCTAAAAATGTTATTGAAATGGTGATAGCTGTACTTCTATGGGTTTCAAATGGACTTAGAGATGTTGCCTACCTAACCTTAGTGTGGTTTCTGAGGAAGCTTAGTAATTATCTTCCCGTTAACAGATGAAACACACCAATTCTTAAATATGTAGTCGGAAGAGGATCACAAGCAAAAGTCTGTGCAACAGTTGGTGATTTTTTTCCAACACAACAATTGATAAATGTTGTCTACTCAAGCATGGAAAAGCTGTAACTTATATCTATGAAAAAGGGAGTATGTCCATCAGTGACATTACAAGATCACAAGTCTCTGAAGTCCAGAAGCATGTGTGTTGGTGCATGAG
>JAQQSZ010020178.1:0-10199 GCA_028646595.1 Phalanger gymnotis
TCCCTCTGCCACTTTGTGGGTTCTGCAGTTCTAGAATTCGTTCAGAGCCATTTTTTATAGGTTTTTGGAGGGACTTGGTGGGGAGCTCACGCCAGTTACTGCTTTCCAGTCGCCATCTTGGCTCCGCCCCCCCGCTCATCATTTCTTATAGTTCAATGGTATACCATAATAATCATATACCTTATAGTTCAATGGTATACCATAATAATCATATACCACAACTTGTTCAGCCTTTCCCCAATTGATGGACATCCCCTCAATTTCCAATTCCTTGCCACCACAAAAAGAACTACTGTAAATATTTTTGTACATATACACCATTTTCACTTTTCTTTGATATTATTATATCCTTGAATTTAAATCTCCTCAAAATATTAAGTGACTCAAGCAATGTATCTTACAACTTGCCTTTGGCAAGGCATTTCTATAATGTGTTACTATTTCACTATGAGTTGAAATGTTCACTAGGCATCTTCTAATTCTTTCTTGCATCTTCATTATTTTATTAACCCTAGTCATACCTCACTGACCACTGTCAATGAAGGTGAGGGTTTTGTTGCCTTTGGGTTGTTTTTTTTTTTTGTCCAGACCTAACATTACACTGAAGAAAGAAATTTTCAGAGAGAAAATTCCTTCTACCAATGCAGATCAGCACCTGCTCTGTAATTTTTAATCTCAGAGAGCTGTCTGAGAGCATTTAGAGGTTCATTGATTTTTCCAGGGTTCCATAATATATGTCAGAGACAGGCCTTGAATCCAGATCTTATTGACTCTGAGACCAAATCTCTAACCACTCTGCAATATTTCGTTTTGCCACCAATTTTATGTGTCAGATACATTGATGACTTAATATGGCATTTGGAAATGTGACACTGTAGAGCAGAGGTCTCAAGTCTTCTCCATCAATGTTCTTCTCCACCAGAATCACCTACCTTCAAACCGATGAATGAGGTGTTGCTCAGTCTCATCAAAAGATTCTGCTTCTCTGAAGAATTCTTTCAAGTATCTCACACCATCTTGGATCCGAGCATCTTCACTGATGATGAGGGCATCATTGTATTTCTATTTAGAAATAAAGATGAGGAATCATTAAGAATAAGATAGATATAAGTCAAAACAACTTGAGGTTTCAACTCACAACCCAGCGGACTGGTGAAGATAGGAATAAATCCTGGAAAGCCAATGGAAGAAAAAACAGGCATATTCATGTGGTTTTTGAAGGATGAATTGGTCCAATGCCAACCATTCGTGTGGTTTATGAAATGGTGAACTGGTCCAACCATTCTGGAGAGCCTTTAGAAATTATATTAATTAAATGACCAAAATGTGCCTGCATTTTGACCCTGAGATCCTATTGATGGAAGGTCAAAGATAGATCTCATGTATACCAAAATATTTATAGCAGCACTTTTTGTGATAGCCAAGAACTAGAAACAAACTGGATTTACATTGGTTGGGGAGTGGCTAAGCAAAGCATGGTACATGGATGTGACAGAATATTATTATTCCATAAGAAATAATGATCTTGTCCAACCACTGATTTTACAGAAGAGTAAAATGACTCCTTTGGTAGTATAGAGTATATATGTCTATCTTCTCAAAAGTATGGTTTGTTGCCTATATTCATAATTGAAGGAAATGACAGATTTCATCTAGAGATTAATGAAAATAAAAATGCAAATTTTTCAGCCACTTAAGTTCATGGACCCTCCAAAATTTATCCACAGTCCTCCTAGGGGTCCATGAACTCCAGGTTAAGAATCCCTGGACATTTGCAGTTCTAAAACACTACAAAAGTCCAGCTAAAATTACACAATAAAAATAGTAATGATCAAATTTGTGTAAGTCTGCTTCTATCAGCATTCTTTGAACTTGGAGTATGGTTGAAGAAGGCAGATATGGATGATTCAAAGCTAGAGACTGGCACAAAGAAGGGGGGAGAGAATGTTAAAGGCAAGCTGAAGTTAAGCTCTACACACAGCTGAGGCTGAATAAATATTTGTTGAACTGAATCTAAAGGAATGGAAGTCAAGGTAGGTGGTATGGATGGCACTGACATGTCTGATTATAGAGTCCAGATTGGGTAAGGAACTTAAATGAGTCAAAGATAAGGGTGTGTGTGCATGCATGTGTATGTGTGTGTGCATGTGTGTAAGTGTATTAATATACAAAGTCATATGGGAAGGCTTAAATGATGAGTGTTTTGATGATGAGCAATTATTGGGTAAGAGGACTGGGGGAAGGGGATTGGGAAAGATGACAGATATAGAGATTGTGGCCATAAAGAATGGCCATTAAATTAAGTTCAGGATTTCAGCAATGGAACAGCATTATGGAATGAAGTCCAGGATATGGCCACATTGTTGGGTAGCTGGAGATCATCAAGAATCTAAGAAGGTCTTCATAGGGTAAGAAGGCCGGGAGTACATGGGGCCTCTTCCTTTTAAAGGCAAGATCAGCCACCAAGTCCCTAATATCACTCCATCTAGTGTCATTCAGGGAGGCAGGTTGGATGCCAGCTTTTTGCCTGCTGTCAGGGTCCATAGGCTACATCAGAGTTCATCAACTTATTCCTATAATTGGCAACTGCTATTCCAATAAGAAAGAAGACCCAAGCCTGGTAGACTGATGAATTCCACAAAGGTATAGAATTTCCCCTCCTTTCTGCATCACCAGAAATAGAGACCTCACTGTGCTAATATCATTAAAATGACAATACTACCAAAATTAATTTTCATAATTAGTGTTATACCAATTGAATTACTGATGGGAAACTTTACAGAGTGAGATAAAAGAATAATAAAATACATTTGGAAGAATAAAAGATCTAGAATATTTAGAGAAATGATGAAAAAATATATAAGAATAAAAGGGGAGAGTTGGACTTCCAGTAGCCAAGATGGTGGAATAAGAAGTAAATTGCTCTCACTTTCTCTTACTGACCTTTAAAAATCCAGAAAATATCAGTCTAGGAAAAATCCTGAAATATCAGAGCCAGAAGGACAGGGTGCAGCAGTTTTTTAGCCTGGGAGACTAGGGGAATTAATGGGAAAGGTCCCTCTTGCTATGGTGGAAGGGGAGCAGGGGGCATCCAAGTAAGCCAGTAGCAAGCTCCACCTCAGCAAACCAGAGGGAGATGCGGAACTCCAGGGGAACTAGCAGACTCCAGCTCAGAGAACCACCACAAATGCTGGCAGGCAGGCATCCTCCAGCAGCCAAACCTCCCTGTGCATCTTTCAGGGGCCAGGCCCCCAAAACCCCACCCCAAGAGCTTCAGGGTAGCCCCAGTGAAATGCAGAAAAACCCCACCTGGCCTCAGTGCATGCCAGCCACAACCACCAGGACCCCAGTTCAGCACCAGGTAAGCTGTCAGACTCCTACAGCCCCAAGCTCCCAGCACCTGAGGCCCCAGCACACAAAGAAAGAAACCAGGTCCTTGGTCTCCAGCATAAGAAGCTTGAGACAGTACCCCGTGCACTCTAGCACAAGAACTCAACTTTAAAAGCCAGGAAATAGGCACACATCAAGAGGAAGAGCAGAAACAGACAATGACCACAAATTCTTTCTATGGAGACGGGGAAGGTCAAAACACAAATTCAGAAGAGGACAACATTTGTCAACATACCCACATCTGAAACCTTAAAGGAGAATATGAACTGGTCTCAAGCCCAAAAAATCTTCTTAGAAGAGCTCAAGAAGGATTTTAAGAGTCAAATAAGAGAGGTAGAAGAAAAATTGGGAAAAGAAATGAGAGGTAGCAAGAGAGACTCAACAGCTTGGAAACTGAAGGACAAAAGTTGACTATAGAAAACAATTCCTTAAAAATGCAGGAAAAAATACACTGAAGAGAAGACCTCCTTAAAAAGTAGAATTGGCCATATGGAAAAGGAGGCACAAAAGCTAACTGAAGAAAACAATTTGTTAAAAATTGGAATTGGGCAAGTGGAAGCTATGAGACATCAAGAACCAGTCAAACAAAATCAAAAGTATGAAAAAATAGAAGAAAACATAAAATACCTCATTGGAAAAACAAGTGACCTGGAATATAAGTTCAAGAGAGATAATTTAGGAATTATTGGTCTACCTGAAAGCCATGATCAAAAAAAGAGCCTGGATAGCATATTTCAAGAAATTATCAAGGAAAGCTTTCCTGAGGTCCTAGAACCAGAAGGTAAAATAGTCTTTGAAAGAATCCAACTATCACCTCATGAAAGAGATCCCAAATTGAAAACACCAAGGAATATTGTAGCCAAATTCCAGAATTACCAGGTCAAGGAAAAAATACTGCAAGCAGCCAGAAAGAAACAATTTAAATATTATGGAACCACAGTCAGGATTACCTTGCAGCTTCTACATTAAAAGATCAGAGGAATAGGAATATGATATTCTATAAGGCAAAGGAGCCTGGATTACAACCAAAAATCAGCATAATGAGCATAATCTTTCAGGGGAGGAGATGGACATTCAGTGAAATAGGGGACTTCCAAACCTTCCTGATGAAAAGACAAGAGCTCAACAGAAAATTTGATCTTCAAATACAAGACTTAAGAGAGGCATAAAAAGGTAAACAGGAAAGAAAAAAAAGTTATTCAATAAGGGTAAGCTGTTTACATCACTACAAGGGAGGATGATACTTGTAACTCTTGAGAGCTGTATCTTTATTATGACATTTAGAGAGGGTCATGGGTATAAGCTGACTTTGATGAGATGATAAAAAGTCTAATTAAGAGGTGAAAAGGGGAAAGTGGGAGAAGAGGAAAAGAGGCAGAAAAGAGTAAATTATATCACATGAAGAGATGCAAAGACCCATTAGAATAGAGGGGAAGAAGGGAGGGAAATGAGAATTGTCTGAACCTTACTCTCATCAAATTTGGCTCAAAGAGGGAATAACATACTCAGTTATAGAAATTTAACTTACCTTATGGGAAGTAGGAGGGGAAAGCGGAAAGAAAAGGGAAAGGTGGATAGAAGGGAGGGGAGAAGTAGTAGAGGAAAAGGGAAAGAAAAGGGAAGGGGCTGATGGAAGGATTGATGGAGGTGGTGTTCAAAAGCAAACATTAATGAAGAGGGAAAGGGAAAAAGAAGGAAGAAAAACATAAACAGGGAGGCAAATAGGATGAAGGGAAAGACACAGTTAGTAATCATAACTGTGAATGTGAATGGGATGAATGGCATAAAACAGAAGCAAATAGCAGAGTAGATTAAAAACCATAATCCTACAATATGTTGCTTACAAGAAAACACATTTGAAGCAGAAGGATACACACAGAGTAAAGGCAAAAGGCTAGAGTAGAATATAGTATACTTCAGCTGAAGTAAAAAAAAAAAGCAGGAGCAGCAATCCTGACCTCAGACAAAGCAAAAGCAAAAATAGATTTAATTAAAAGACAGAAGAAAGGAAACTACACCCTGCTAAAAGGTACCATAGACAATGAAATAATATCATTACTAAACATATATGCACCAAGTGGTATAGCATCCAAAATCTTAGAGGAGAAGTGAAATGAGTTACAGGAAGAAAGATAGCAAAACTATTTTAGTGGAGGACCTCAACCAAACCCTGTGAGAACTAGATAAATCTAACCACAAAATAAACAAGAAAGATGTTAAGGTGAATAGAATTTTAGAAAAGTTAGATATGGTACAGCTCTAGAGAGAATTGAATAGAGATACAAAGGAATATGCCTTTTTCTTTACGATTGGATTATTCAGTTATTTCCACCTTTCTGCATTTGATTGTGAGGCTTTTATGCCCTAATACATGGCATCAAACAAAAATTGACCATGTATTAGGGCATAAAAGCCTCACAATCAAATGCAGAAAGGTGGAAATAGTTAATGCATCCTTTTCAGATCATGATGTAATAAAAATTACATGTAATAAAGGGCCATAGAAAGATAAACTAAAAATTAATTGGAAACTGAATAATCCAATCGTAAAGAACGAATGGGTCAAACAAGAAATCATAGAAACAGTCAATAACTTCATCCAAGAGAATGACAATAACGAGACAACATACCAAAACTTATGGGATGCAGCCAAAGCATCCCATAAGGTAGTTTTTTATCTCTGAATGCTTGCATGAATAAAATAGAGAAAGAGGAGATCCATGAATTGGGCATGCAACTAAAAAAGCTAGAAAAAGAACAAATTAAAAATCTCCAATTAAATACCAAATTGGAAATTCTGAAAACCAAAGTGAGATTCATAAAATGGAAAGTAAGAAAACTACTGAACTAATAAATAAAACTTAGAACTGGTTTGATGGAAAAAACAATAAAATAGATAAACCTTTGGTTAATTTGATTAAAAAGGAAGAAAACCAAAGTACTAGTATCAAAAATAAAAAAAGGGTTAGTTCATCACCAATGAAGAGGAAATTAAAACAATAATTCAGAGCTGTTTTACACAACTATATGCCAACAAATTTGACAATCTTAGTGAACTGGATGAATATTTACAAAAATATAAATTGGTCAGACTAACAGAAGAGGAAATAACATACTTAAATGACCCCATTTCAGAAAAAGAAATCCAACAAGTCATCAATGAACTTCTTAGAAAAATTCTCCAGGGCCAGATAGATTTACAACAGAATTCTATCAAACATTTAAAGAACAATTAATTTTAGTACTATTTCAGAACTATTTGAGAAAATGAGCTAAGCATGAAGCCTACCAAATTCTTTTTATGATATAAATATGGTGCTGATACCTAAATTGGTAAGAGTAAAAACAGACAAAGAAAATTATAGACCTATTTCCCTAATGAATATAGATACAAAAATTTTAAATAAAATATCAGCAAAGAGATTATAGCAACTTATCACACCATGACCAGGTAGGATTTATACCAGAAATACAGGGCTGGTTCTTTATTAGGAAAACTATAAGCATAACTGACCATATCAACAACAAAACTAACAGAAATCATATTATCTTAATAGATGCAGAAAATGCTTTTAACAAAATACAATACCCATTCCTATTAAAAACATTAGAGAGCATAGGAATTAATGGGGTCTTCCTTAAAATAATAAGTACCATCTATCTAAAACCATCAGCAAGCATTATATGTAACAGGGATAAACTAGAAGCACTTCCAATAAGATTGGGGATGAAACAAGGATGTCTATTATCACCACTGTCATTCAATACTGAACTAGAAATGTTAGCTTTATCAATAAGAGAAGAAAAAAATAAAAGGAATTGGAACAGGCAAAGAAGGAACAAAGCTATCACTCTTTGCAGATGATATGATGGTATACTTAGAGAATCCTAGAGAGCCAAATAAAAAACTACTTGAACTAATAAGCAAAGTTTAGCAAAGCAGGATATAAAATAAATCCATATAAATAATTAGCATTTTCATATATTACTAACAAAGCCCAACAGCAAGAGATAGAAAGAGAAATTCCATTTAAAGTTACTATAGACATTATAAAATATGAATATTGAAGACCAAAAGGATGAAAGCAGGGAACAGAATGGAAGGAGAGAATCAAGTATAATAAAATAAAGTCTAAGATTCCAGAAAAGGCTACAATGACAAAGCAACATGGTACAGTAGAAAGAGGACTGGCTCTAGAATCAGAGGATGTGGATTCGAATCCCACCTCTGATGCTTACTACCTGTGTGACTTTGGCAAGTCACTTAATCTCCTTAGGCCTCAGTTTCCTAATCTGTAAAATAACCAGATTGGCCTCAGAGATACCTTGCAGCTCTAGAACCATGTACCTATGATAACCCTAAAAGACAACTTCTGCCTATCAGCTTCTGTTTCTAGGCCAAAGGAAACCCAAGAGGCCTAGCTTACACTACTCTCTGAATAGCCCCAGTGTAAGCATGATCCCCTCACCTCCTACAAACTTTCTTTGGAGGTCTCTGGGAATCAGGGCACAAAGTCAGTCTACATTGTAAGCTTAGTGATAGCTTTACCCAGCAAAACTATGACAAATAAGGCACTTACCCGTAAATGTGAAGTATATAGAAAAAGCTCTTTACAAATCCTTCTTTCTTTAGTTTTGTCCTCCATTTGCAAAAGCATGCACTTTTTGTGAACATCAATGATCCACTGTTCATATTTCTGAGTTCCAAAGACTCTATTCTGAATTTTAGATAAATTCTCTGGAAACCAAACAAACATAGTTTAGCACTGTTCTTGAATTGCCAAACCAACCTTGCTTCCGGTCCTACTTCCCTTAAATTTTAGCCAATGGGGGCACTAAGACTAACCTGTGATTATGAGCAACTCACTTCCTTTCTCTGTGCATCACTTTCCTCGTATTTAAAATGAGAGAGAGCTGGACTAGGTAACCTAAGATTCACCCAATTATAAATCACTGATCATACGAAATGCTTTGACTTCAGAGGTATTTTCTGCTGATAATCAACACTATTGAGGGAAAATATTTAACGTGCTTTTTTTTTTAAAAAAAAATGGCTGATTTAGTCCTCAAAGGGAGGGGAGTAAGATAACAGTAAGGTAATAAGAAATGTTGTAGGAAAAAAAAAACACTGAAGTGTGGTTTTGTTTTGTTTTATTGGAGTCATAAAATTTGTGTTCATATCAACTGCTCTCTTAATTACTCTCCGGGTAATTTTCAGTGTTAGAGACTTTAGTTTCTTCCATCCTAAAATGAAGGCTTGTACTGGATGATCCTTAAGGTCGCTCCTAGCTTCACATTACTCTGCCTTGCTAGAACCCTAGTCCAAGGTATGACTATATACAAATAACTGCAAAACAATGTAATATATGATGTGTCATTTGAGCAGTGTAGAAAACAGCATTGGCTAAGAGGCAGCAAAACTCTGGTCAAGAGAGTTAACAGATAATGATGGCACCATACTATTAAAGTTAAAGCACCAATACTTCCTTTCTTTTAGCAGTCAACAACTAAACAAATGTAAAGTGACAAGTTGCTATCATTTGTAATCACATTATTAGGTAGTTTTGCTTAAATATGATTTAAAGGCATGTACATTATAGATGCATTTGTTTGGATGTATTTGGAAGCATCACAACACAAATCAATAATTTTTAAATGCTTTGCTCCTACGAGACCTATACCCAAAAGAAAGTCCCTATACATACCAAAACATTCATAACAGCACTCTTTGTGGAAAATATCCAAATAAGTTTTGTTACATGAATTTAACAGAATATGAATTGCCATAACAAATGAGGAATGTGAAGAATTCAGAGAAGTATGGAAAGACATATAAGCCTGACATAAATCAACAGAATCAGGAAAATAATATTGTACAATGATTACACCAATATAAATAGAAAGAACAACAAAAGGAACTAAATACTGTATAATTATAATGCCCAAGTTTAGCTCCAAAGGAGAAATGAAAATGTACCTCCCTTTCACCTTTGCAGAGGACAGAGAACTGTGGGTGCATACTATCAAACCTCAATGATGCGTTGGTTAGATTTATTGAATCACTTGCAGCTTTTTTTATTCTTTGTTTGCTAGAGATGACTCAGTGGGCAGGGGAGAGGGGAGGGATATAGCTGATAATGAATGACATGCAAACAAAAGGGAACAAAAAGAAAATTAAGTGTTAACGGAAATCCAGAGAAGGGACAGATAGACTATTCTTGCTTCTAACTGTAGAGAATCAAGAAAAGCTTAGCAGTGGGGGAAAGGAGAAAAAGGACAATTTCTCTACAAGACCCAGATCAAAGGCTAAGATTTTAATAGCTGGAGATGGTTTGGGGGTGGGTGGGCATTGGGACAGTGCAGTTAGAGGAAATATGAAGAGCAAAAGCAGGAAAACATGCCAGTTGTGCTTTCTGAAGACAAGTTAGACCAGTTTGACTGGTATAAAGGATTCCCTAGCTGTAGGGATTTATGGTCCTTCCCAGCTCTGTAATTGATGCTTCTATAAGTAGGAGAGGAATAGGTGATAAAGCTAGGTAAGTGCCAGACAATGGTCCATGTGCAGGGAAGCCTGAAGAGTAGTGGACTTGGAGATAAGAAAACCTAGTTTCTTTTTTTTTTTTACTTTTTTATTTTAATTTTAATTTTAATTTATTTTTAACATGTTTGGTATTCAGCATTGATTTTCACATGCGTTTGAATTACAAATTTTCTCCCCATTTCCTCCCCCCCCCCCAACTCCAAGATGGTGTACACTCTGGTTGCCCTGTTCCCCAGTCTGCCCTCCCCTCCATCGCCCTATTCCCCTC
>JAQQSZ010020179.1:0-10199 GCA_028646595.1 Phalanger gymnotis
GAAGGGTTATACATAATGATACGCATGTGGCCCATGTTGAATTGCTTGACTTCTTAGGGAGGGTGGATGGGAGGGGAAGAGGGGAGAGAGTTTGGAACTCAAGGTTTTAAAAAAATAGATGTTCAAAAGTAAAAAAGCTTTTTTGTTTTTTTCATGCAACTAGAAAATAAGATGCACAGGCAATGGGGCATAGAGATTTATCTTGCCCTACAAGAAAGGAAGGGAAAAGGGGATGCGAGGGGAATGGGGTGACAGAGGGGAGGCCAGACTGGGGAACAGGGCAATCAGAGTGTACGCCACCTTGGAGTGGGGGGTGGGGGGGAGGAAATGGGGACAAAATTTGTAATTCAAACGCCTGTGAAAATCAATGCTGAAAACCAAACATATTAAAAATAAATTTAAAAATAGAAGAAAATAAAACAATAAAAAGAAAAAAATATCAAAAAAAAAAAAGGAAAGGAATGAGAGTACCTGGGAAGAGAAGGTGGCTAACAGTGCCAAATGCTTGAGAAAGATGGAGATTTAAGAGGATATTAGATATGGGAATTAGGAAAGTACTGGTAACTTCGGAGAGAACAGTTTCAGCTGAAAGATGAGGACAGAAGACAGACTTAAGGGAGTGTACAAAAGAGTGAGAAGAGAACTGGAAACACCAAGGAGATTAGCTGAGGAAAAGAGAGATTAAAGGATGATAATAGCTGGTGGACATGGTAGTATCTAGTAAGAGTTGTGTTTTTTTAAAGATGGTGGAAACTTGAGTATGTTTGAAGGCAGTAGGGCAGAAGCTGGTAGACAGGGACAGACTGAAGATCAGAGAAAGAATAGGGATGATAAGGGTGGGGACAATCTGTCAGAGAAATGAGGATATAAGGGTGGGGAGTAGGGGAAGACACCAAGGCTACATGTAGAAGACTCAGCTTTGGAAAACAGCCCATTTCGTCATCAAACGCTGAGGTGTAAAAGAAGACGGTAGAGGGCATAGAGGTGATGTCAGAGGAATGTGAGACAAGGAAGGAAGGAAGAGGTCCTCTTGTCAAAGGACCTCAAATTTTTTCAAGGAAATATAAATAAGAGGCCCTCAGCAAAGAGGGTGGAGGGAGTAATGAAAGAGGCTTGAAAAGAGAAAAAAAAAATTTTGGCAAATGGCTGAGTTGACTGGGATAGGAAATCAATTAATCAGGAGTCAGAATGCTCTGTTTAGCACAATGCCTGGTACTTAGTAGGACTTTAATACGTGTTCACTGATTGGCTGTTTACTATACTGGGAACCCAGATAAAATCAGTTAGCATAAATCTGTAGTGGACCTAGTTGACTGGCAGTCTTGCAATTTTCTCCAATTCTATTAAATATATGAATAGGAGCAAAGGAGATAGACAATAGAATTAGTCCATAGCTGGAGTTTGGGAAAGATTGATCAGTAGCAGGACAATGAAGCAAAGGGTTCAAAAGTAGGAGACCGTAAAGTAGAATTGGCTCAACAAAGGGGAAAAACTATACAAGAAGGAGAGTGTAATCAAAAAAGGGGCAATGACCTAAGATAGTTCTGAGGGATGGAGACATAAGAGGTTACAGTGAGGCTAAATAGTAAGTTTAGGAGAAGTGGACACAAGAAAGATGGAAAGTTAAAATATTATAATTCCATAAAGGAAATTTATAGTTCTAGAAAGGTAATAAAATTTTAGTAAAATACAATGTACAAAGTTGGTGCCATACTATTAAATTTAAAGCCCTTACACCTCCTTTCTGTTAAGAATCAGTAAACTACAAAACGTGCTAAATGACAACTACTATTAGTTATACTCATGTTACTAGATCGGTGGGAGCAGTATTTTTGGTTTTGGTTGGAAACCATCTTACTTCAAAACAAAGCATATCAACGAAGAAAATAAAACAGACTACAATCTTGCTACTTTTCATTCTATAATACTGTAGTACAGGTGAGACATTGTCCTGAAAATTTCTAATATTAATTATACTAAAATAGAATCCACAATGTATACAAGTAATAGGAGCTTCCTACTCCAATATATATTCGTAAATTACCTTTTTCTCCAACACAGCCCCAAGCAGTTGAAATGTTTAAATAAAATCTGCAACATCAAAAAAGAGAATAAATACTGAAGGCTAATATTTTTTTTATCTTGAACTGGTAAACGCTTCAAAATTAAAAAAAAAAACAGCCTTCTGTGTTTAATTCTCTATATATTTATTCTGAAGTACTTAAAAATTTAGGTACCCAAGTGGCACAGTAGATAGAGCACTTAGCCTAGAGTCAGTAAGACCTAACATCAAATCCAGCGTCAAATACACTCTAGCTGTGTGACCCTGGGCAAGTCACTTTTAACCCTGTTTCCTCATCTGTAAAACGAGCTAGAAAAGGAAATGGCAAACCACTCCAATATCTTTGCCAAGAAAATGCCAAATGGCATCACAAAGCACTGGACACAACTGAAACAACTGCACAACAACTTACCAGTTCATCTAAAAGGGCCTGCTTATTCTTCCTTTTCAGAATCTGCTGCAGTTGTTCCTCCTTTTGTATACAGAGTCGTCTTTGTTCATTTTCTTGTCGTTCCACTTCTAAAGCTTCTTCCAACTCCTCCTGTTCCCGTGTCTAAAACAGTTACAACATTTGTTTAATAAGGCAATTCCCTACAAATACTAATTCTATATACCAAATTTAACCCTTTACCAGAGTATAATGTTGTCAAGATTTTTTTTTTACTTAATAGTATTTTCTCCAATTACATGTAAAGATACTTTTCAACGTTCATTTTTATAGGACTGAGTTCCAAATTTTTCTCCCTTCCTTCTTTTCCTCCCTCCTCCCCAAAACAGGAAGCAATCTGATATGTTATAAATGTACAATCATGTTAAACATATTTCCAGTTTAGTCATTGTGTGAAAGAAGAATCAAAACAAAAGAGAAAAACAACAAAAAACAAACAAAAATAGTATGTTTCAATCTGCACTCAGACTCCATGGTTCTTTCTCTGGATGTGGTAACATTTTCCATCACAACTCTTTTTGTAATTGTCTTGGGCCACTGTATTGCTTAAAAGAGTTAAGTCTATCACAGTTCATCATCACACAATGTTGCTGTTACTGTGTACAATGTTCTCCTGATTCTGCTCACTTCACTCAGCATCAGTTCATGTAAATCTTCCCAGGTTTTTCTGGAATCCATCTGCTCAACATTTCTTATACAACAATAGTATTCCATTACATTTCATATACTATAATTTGTTTGGCCATTCTGCAATTGATGGGTATGCTCTCAATTTCCAATTCTTTGCTACCACAAAAAGAACTGCTATAAATATTTTTGTGCATGTGGGTCCTTTTAGCATTTTTATGATCTCTTTGGGATACAGACCTAGTAGTGGCATTGCTGGATCAAAGGGGATGCACAGGTTTTATAGCTCTTTTGGCATAGTTCCAAATTGCTGACCAGAATGGTTGATCAGTTCACAACTCCACCAACAACGTAATAGTGTCCCAATTTTCCCACAACTTATCCAACATTTATCATTTTCCTTTTCTGTCATATCAGCCAATCTGATAGGTGTGAAATAGTAGCTCAGAGTTGTTTTAATTTTCATTTTCTCTATTCAATAGTGGTTTAGAGCATTTTTTCACGACTATATATAATTTTAATTCCTTCATCTGAAAACTGCCTGTTCATATCCTTTGACCATTTATCAATTGTAGAATGACTTGTATTCTTATAAATTTGATTCAGTTCTCCATATATTTGAGAAATGAAGCCTTTATCAGAAACACTGGCTGCAAAAATTATTTCTCAGCTTTCTGCATTCCCTCTAATGTTGCTTGCAAAGGTTTTGTTTGTGCAAAAACTTTTTTTAATTTAAATGAAATCAGAATTTATCGAGTTTGCATTTCATAATGTTCTCTGTCTCATTTGGTCATAAATTCTTCCCTTCTCCATAGATCTGTTATCAACATTTTTTTTCTTTTTTCTTTTAAATTTATTTTTAGTTTACAACATTCAGTTCCACAAGATTTTGAGTTCCAAATTTTCTCCCTCTCCTTCTCCTCTCCCCTTCCCACCCAAGACGGCATATAATCTAATGTAAGTTGTACATATACCTTCATACTAAACATATTTTCACGTTAGTTATATTGTGAAGAAGAATTATAACCAATGAAATGAACCTTGAGAAAGAAGAAACAAAAGAAACAAAAAAGAGAGAGTGGGGGGTGGAGCCAAGATGGCAGCTGGAAAGCAGGGACTAGTGTGAGCTCCCCACCAAGTCCCTCCAAAAACCTATAAAAATGGCTCTGAACCAATTCTAGAACTGCAGAACCCACAAAATAGCAGAAGGAAGCAGGGCTACAGCATCCAGGACAGCCTGGGTGGTTGCTGAGTGAGGTCTATCGCACACAGAGCTGGGACCGGAGCAGAGCAGAGCCCAGCATGGGCCGCGCAGACCAACCAGACCAGGAGCCAGGTGAAGCGGGCCCTAGCACCCTGAATCAGTGAGCTGCAGCACTTACCAGACTTCTCAACCCACAAACACCAAAGACAACAGAGAACGTTAGTGGGAAAAGCTGCTGAGGCAGGGTGATAGAGTTCGCAGTTCAGCCACAACCACCCCCCCCGGGGGGGGACAGCAGAGGTGGGGCAGCTACAGAACTACAGCTGCAGTTGCTTCTGGCCCCAGGCCCACCTGGTGGGAGGAATTAAGTGGTGGATCAGAACAGGAGTGCAGAGCCTGCTGAAGATCTGAGTCCAGTACAGGCTGGGAGTTCTTAGGGAAGGAGGAGTGCTGGTGTGGCAGAGCTGGCTGTAATAGCTCTGAAAACAACAGCGCATCCCCTCAAGCTTGTAACAAAGTACTCTTTACTCTACAAGCAGTCATACCCACTGAAAAACTCAAGGTCAAGTAAGTTGGCTGGAAACATGGCCAGGCTGCAAAAACACACCCAGATTCAGTCTCAGACTTTGGAATCTTTCTTTGGTGACAAAGAAGACCAAAACATACAGCCAGAAGAAGTCAACAAAGTCAAAGAGCCTACACAAAAAGCCTCCAAGAAAAACATGAACTGGTCTCAGGCCATGGAAGAGCTCAAAAAGGATTTGGAAAAGCAAGTTAGAGAATGACTTGTATTCTTATAAATTTGATCCATTTCACTATATAGTTGAGAAATAAGGCCATTATCAGAAACACTGGCTGTAAAAATTATTTCCCAGCTTTCTGCTTTCCTTCTAATCTTGGTTGCATTGGTTTTGTTTGGTCAAAAACTTTTCAATTTAAATGTAATCAAAATTATCCATTTTGCATTTCATAATGTTCTCTATCTCATTTGGTCATAAATACTTCCCTTCTCCATAGATCTGTTGTCAACATTCTTAATAGTTATAAGAAACACTGGTCATCAATGATTTTCACAGAACAGTCATTTCTGCGCTTTTTGAAACTTCAGTATCTCATCTCACTTTCTGCTCATAACCCACCATTCAAAAAAATCTGAAAGACTCCTCAGAAAATTTTCTACAAAAACTGTACTACAACTAGATACCAAATTATATGAAGCTCATATACTTGTTACGGTAATTAGGGTGGAACTTTTTTACTGTTTTCTCTTTTGCAATGCTGAGATAATCAATGATGAGTTTTGCCTTTCAAATGTGATGGCAAGCAAAGTAGACTTTTTATTGTCTTTGTTTTGGAGAGCTTCTCAGCACTAAGGAATCTTTGATTGAATGGAGAGCCTAGTTCACATGGGTTTGAGCCTGATGGTTGTGATGCCCTCTGACCCTGAGCAAGCTTTTAAGTAACAAGAAGGCCTAAGTCACATGGGTTTGAGTCACATGGTTGTGACACCCGTTGACTTCAAAGCCCAGCTTTGAAAACCCAAAGTAAGATTGTTAACCCCTTAAAGTTGCTTTCCTTAGAAAAGCAGACCAAAGGACCTCTGCTAACAGCCCTCCCGTGTGCTGATGTTGTTGGTCTTTCACCTCCACAATGGCTGCTAGCAACATTGTTGTTACAATACTGCTTTAATTAATTCATTTCTGAGGAATTACAAACCATTTCACAGTAGGCACTCCATATGGATCAAAAAATTCATGGATTCTTGCCTCTGACAAGGTATGTCTGTAGGGCTCGGCCAAACATTCAAGCCCCACAACAATCTGGGCCCTCCCCTAGACTCACCCCTTCTACTGGAAGGCTCCCCTCCAAACAACGGCTCTCTCTACTCAATACTTAACTACAAAAGAAGATTCCCTATCTCTCCACTGGTCTAAGTCCTAGTTCTTCAAAATTCAGCTTCAAGGCCTATCTTCTCCATAAGGGCTTCACTGGCTTGTCTCTCCTCTGAATTTCTATGGGGCTTCCACACCACTCATGTGATAATTACCACATATGATCTTATGTTATTTGTCTTTGTAGGCATATATCCTATATCCCCAACTAGCCTCTAAGTCTTTTGAGGGTAAGGACACTTTCTTGTACCTCTTTCTAAATGATTTTCTAACAGAGCTACCTATTGGAATAGGCAATTAATACTGGTTAATGGTGATACGATGGTGAAATAGCAAAGCAGGTATCATTTGTATACCATTTATGAATTTTTCTGCTGATCTGAAACGTTTTACTTGAGAAATTTAGTATTTTTCAGGGACAGGTTAAGTGGTTCCCATTCTGTATTACTTAATTTTTTTAAATAATAAAGAGAGTATTATAAATGTCTGTCTGTGTTTGCCATGCTTTGTGAAGCCTGAGAACTAATCCTAAATTACTACTAGTAAAATCTACCATTCAGCTGGTGGCAGTGAACAGAAGAATGTCCAAGAAGCTGGAGAGGATTTAGACTCTTGAGGATTTTACCAAAATCACGTCAATCAAACAAACATGTATTATCCATTTACTAGATTCAAGGTACTCACTGTGTCAGATCCTAGGCATAAATGATAAAAGACATAGTTCTTAACGTCAAAAAGTTTATTGGAGGTATATGAGAAGTACACAATTAAGTATAAGATTAGACATAATGTAATAGAGGAAAAAGGAGAGATCCAAACAAAAACCTTAAGGAAAATTTTAGGAAGGCAAGCTCACTTTCATTTGGGGGGTGTCAGGGAGTGCAGGCAAGGGGTAAGGAGGGGGAGTTAGGGACAATCAAATAATATTTCATGAAAGTGGATACTTGAACTGGACTTTGCAGAAAAATAAAGATTTCAACAAAGATGAAGAGGAAGTGCATTTCAGGCATGAGGGTTAGCCAATACAAATGCATGAAGATAAAAATTAGGGAACAGTAGTTCGATTTGGGTTGATTATCGAGCACATGAAAGGAAATAATTTGAAATAAAGTTGAAAAGACAGGCTGGAAATAGATTGTAGAGAGTCTTAAATGCCAGGCTACAGAGTTTATATTTTATTATGCATAGGCAATAGGGAGCCACTGAAAAATTTTGAGTAGAAAAGTAACAGTCATATCAGTGAATAAAAAAAATTGTGTGACGGATGTATTTGAGAGAGAAGACACTAAAAGAAAGACCAATTAATAGGTTATGATAATTTGAGCTAGCTCCATAACTGATCAGTCAACTATCTTTATAAGAGCCTACTTACTATGTGCCATTCACTGTGCTAGATGCTTAGATTACAAATAAAAGTAAGACATACTATGTTCTTTAGAACTTTATATGCTAGTGGGGTGCAGAGTGTGTTCATGAAAGACTAGTACCTCTGGTATGAGGGCTGCTGAACCTTTTCCTGGTCTGCTTTCTACCTTTGGCATCTACCTGATCTACCTAACTCTCACTTGTGGCTCCAAGAATCTGTAGCATACACAATGGCCACACCCTAGTAAACCATTTTGGCGGATGGGCTAAACTACATTGAGGGTAACCGAGGGGTCTCAAACACACTGGTAAGTTAGAGGAGTGTCCACCCCCGAGCATGTGAAGACTTCCCCTGGAGGAATGGACAAATGAGAACAAGGGAGCACTTAGAGCTTGGTTAGACATCGAAGATGCCAAGGTCATCCACTGCATCTCAAGCTATCACCAGTCATCTTGACTCTGTCCTGCCACTAGACTGTGATGAATCCAGAAGAGAGAGTAAGACTAACAACTTCATGCAACGCTGCCTCACTTAAATGCAATTTATGCATGTAAGGGCAAGCAAAGTATGGTTTTTTGCTATTTTTCTGTTTGCGTTGTTGTTTCCCAGACTCCGTCTCACATGTTTCTGCCTCTAGCCAATCAGACATGTACATGTGGGCTCCAGCCAATCAGAGACCTACGTGTGAGCTCTAGCCAATCAGATGACAACTAGAACTGTACATAAAGAGAGCACAGAGTGTGAAAAAGCAGACATAGAGAGAGCCAGCATCAAGAAAACTACCAACTTTGAGAAGAAGAGAATGAAGAGAATAGACAAAAAACAAAAATGAGCTTTGAGCTCTGAGAACTGGGAGGAGACCTCTGAGAGCTGGGAGGAGACCTCTGAGAGCTGGGAGGAGACCTCTGAGAGCAAGGAGGGGACCTCTGAGAGCAAGGAGGAGACCTCTAATGGCAGAGATTTGCTGATGGAGACTCCGAACTTTGAAGCAGAGTGGAGCTGTAGGGAGAGACCTGCCCACAGGAAGGAGGCTTAGCTTAATCCCCTTTTGAGAGTTGTTGAAGTAAACTGAGTTGTTAACACACAGCCTCTGGATTTTGGAGGTGAATTGAAATGGTGGTGTTGGTGGTATGTGCTGCTGCCCTGTTAAGCTTCATTTTCCTAGAAACAGAAGCTGTGGGCAGGAAACCCTGGAGCCTGATGTGAGGCAGAAGCTTGGAGGAGAATAGCCCTGTGAACTGAGACCTGGAGCAGGAGCAGAGAGCTGTCTATGTATGAATCCAGGTGAGAGTCGGGAGTGGACAGCCCACAGAGGAAGAGCCATGGGACTTGGCAGTCAACCTTGAGTCAAGATGAAAGAGGACTTTACTTTAACGCTTGGTAATGATTAAAGGAGATTGTTCTTACTGTGACCTAGGGGTGCATGGTATGGTATTTTTCTGCTACCTCTTAAGGATGTGTTGTGCTAGGGGAGACCCTGGCCTGGGACCTCCTGCTGGGTGAACAAACATTTTGGAGAATGTTACTGAATGCAATGATATATGCTATGTGCCATGTGACACATTGAATGATATGAGATATATATGTATTAGATGACATGTTTTGCTTAAAGATGTTGCGATGAATGTTATGCTTTGGTTTATTGAACAATGTTTGTTATCTGAATAAATAGTGAGTTCATTATACTATGCGATTAGACCCTTGAAATTATTCACAGCAGCAGTCCTCAGGTATGCTGCCATGATTGGCATTGTAAAGTATGAATCAAAAGATACCACCTATATCATTTTACCATTTTTACCCATCTCAAAGTACTGTGGTGACAGGCAAGTGACAAAGTAGCAGGTGTAGATACACTGGGAGCTGTAGTCACAACCCTGCACATATGTGGCCCAAGTCATAGAGTCATCTTCTCATTGGAAGCAGCAGTGGGATTCAGCAGCCCACTGGGTATCTGAACAGCCTTTTAAAGACAGCACTATTCGGGGGGCAGAGTCAAGATGGCAGCTGGGAAGCAGTGACTGGAGTGAGCTCCCCACCAAGTCCCTCCAAAAACCTATAAAAATGGCTCTGAACCAATTCTAGAGCTGCAGAACCCACAAACTGGCAGAAGGAAGCAGGGCTCCAGCCCAGGACAGCCTGGATGGTCTCTCGGTAAGGTCTGTCCTGCGCGGAGCTCCCAGTTCCCAGCTGAGGGGAGCGGAGCTGAGCCCAGCAGAGCCTAGCGTGCGCGGCGCGGACCACGGACCGACCAGACCAGGAGCCAAGTGGAGAGTGCCCTACAGGCATGAATTACTGAGCTGTGGCATCTACCAGACCTCTCAACCCACAAAGAGCAAAGACAACAGAGAAGGTTAGTGGGAAAAGCTTTGGGACTGAGTTTGGGGTTCGGCCACCGCCCCTGGGGCGGCGGAGGTGGGGCAGCTTTAGAACTATGGCTGCAGTTGCTTCTGGCCGCAGGCCCACCTGGTGAGAGGAATTAAGTGGCTGATCAGAGCAGGAATGAAGAGCCTGCTGAAGATTTAAGCCCAGTCGGGGTAGGGGGTTCTTGGGGAAGGAGGAGTGCTGGTGTGGCAGCGCATCCGCCCAAGCGTGGAACA
>JAQQSZ010020180.1:0-10198 GCA_028646595.1 Phalanger gymnotis
ATAGGGGGAGATAGAATGGGGTAAATTATCTCACATATAAGTGGCAAGAAAAAGCAGTTCTGTAGGAAGAGAAGAGAAGGCAGGTGAGGGGGAATGAGTGAATCTTGCCTTCATCATATTTGACCTGAAGAAGGAATACCATACATACTCAATTGGGTATCTTATCCCACAGGAAAGAAGGAGGAAGAAAATAAAAAAGGGGGGGGATGATAGAAAGGAGGGCAGAGGGGGATGAAGGTAATCAAAAACAAATGCTTTCGAAAAGGGACAGAGTCAAGGGAGAAAATTCAATAAAGGGGGATAAGTTAGGAAGAAGCAAAATATAGTTAGTCTTTCACAACCTGAGTATTGTGGAAGTTATATGTAATGATACGCATGTGGCCCATGCTGAATTGCTTGACTTCTTAGGGAGGGTGGGTGGGAAGGGAAGAGGGGAGAGAATTTGGAACTCAAAGTGTTAAAAAATAGATGTTCAAAAACAAAAACAAAAAAGTTTTTGCATGCAACAAGAAAATAAGATACACAGGCAATGGGGCGTAGAAATTTATCTTGCCCTACAAGAAAGGAAGGGAAAAGGGGATGGAAGGGGAGTGGGGTGACAGATGGGAAGGCAGACTGGGGAACAGGGCAACCAGAATATACGCCATCTTGGAGTGGGGCGGGGAGGGTAGAAATGGGAAGGAAATTTGTAATTCAAACTCCTGTGAAAATCAATGCTGAAAACTAAATATATTAAATAAATAAAAATAAATAAATACCCCCGCCTCCTCTCCCTCTTACAAATTCATATCTGCTTTACTGAGCAAAATTCGGCCCAGCACAAAATTATTGGTTTCATTTCTAGAGAGCCTGGCTGGGAAAGGGATTGTTTCCTGGAGAAGTTTATGTGACATTAGGATTGATTAAACACTAGGTGCATATTTTTATAAATAAATACATAGAAAATTGATTCTACATTCAATTCCTCTATTTTTACAATATGGAATAACTTTATTATAGTGTCCTCATTCTTTGATTATTATGTTGCTGATTAAGTTTCCTGACCTTATAGTTTGCTCTGAATTAGAGCACCTGGGCAGAAAGATTATTTAACTTATAATGCTACAATTTAATTCCTATCACTGTACGATGAGCATATGGCTCACAGGATTTAGAGCTGGAAGAGACCTTTGAGATCATCTAGTCTGATGCCCTCAATTTATAGCTGACAAAACTGATTTTCAGAGAGATTAAATGATTTTACCAAGGTAGTGAGTGGCAAAACTGGGATTTGAATCAAAGTCATCTGATTCAGCATCCAACAATGTTTTTCTTTTGTCACACTCTATACCTCATTCCTATCCCCTTTTGTTTGCAAGATAACAATTAACTATCTATCTATACTTACTAATTTTTGAAAATTCTCTGGATTAGGTCGCAGTGAGCTAAGAAAGGTGGTAGATTTTCCCTATGAATATGAACCAAAATCCATGATGGTCTGTGTCTCCAGGGACATATGAGAGTAGAAAAGTGACATATATTCTGACAAATACCTTCTCTGTGGTCTTCACTCTGTTTCCTTCCCTCAAGATAAATTTCCCAATTACTGGTCTCTAAATGAGGTTGATTAAAACAAAAAAATAAGCTATGAATAATGCATAGATTTAACTTCAAACACTATTCACGTACTAGCTTGTTTTCAACATTTGTGTTTACAATAATGAATGAATGAAAACCCATCTATTAAATGCTTATTGCATTGCTAATACTGTGCCACAACTCTGGGGGTACAGAGAAAGGCAAATATAGTACCTGCTCTCAAGGAGTTTAGAGTCCAGTGGTGAGGAAACTTGCAAACAATCCTGTACAAAGAAAGGATATTCGGGACTAACTGGAGATTATTTGAGAGGCCAGTTTGTGGTTCCTGGAAACCATCTCCCTGAACAAGATACTCCACATGGCTCTAACTCCAAGCATTTTCACGAGCTGTCCCTATATCTGGAATTCTCTCCCTCCGTCTCTGCATCCTACCTTCCTGGGCTTCCTTCAAGTCTCAACTGAAGTCCCACCTTTTGCTAGAAGCCTTTCAAAGCCCTCTTTAATCTTAGTACTCTACCTCTGAGATTATTTCCAATTTATTCTATCTGCCTCTTGTTTGCCCATAGTTGTTTGCATCCTGTCTCCCCCATTAGAATTCAGGCTCCTTGAGACCAGGGACTGTCTTTTCCCTTTCTTTGTATCCCCAGAGCCTTAGCTCAGTGCCTGACCTTTATTAATGATTTATTGACTTGATTTGTACCCCCAACACTTAGCCCAGTTTTGTTTGGCACATTTTAAACACTTAGTAAATGGGTTTTCAGTCATTCATTTAATGCAAATACAAGTGTTAAATAATGTGGTTTTTAAAACTCCCAGCACTTAGCACTTTAAGGTTTGTAAAGCTTTACTGTCTTCTTTTAGCCTCACCACAACTCCAGGAGGTAGACACTCATATTATCCTCATTTTATGATAGAGAAACTAAGGTAGACCAAGGTTAAGTGACTTCATCAGAGTCATATAGCTTCTAAGTATCTGAGGCTGGATTTGAACTTTAGTCTTTTTTGACTCCAGATCTAGTGCCCTATCCACTGAGCCACCTAGGTGGCATTAGAGTAGGTAAGATCTGGATAAAGATCCAGCAAAGAAGGCTAAGAAGAAGCAGACATGTAGGTAGGATGAGACTTAGAAAAAACAATCTCAGAAAAACCTAGAAGAGAATATCAAGGAGAGGATGATCAACAGTATCAAAGACTGTAGAAAGTCAAAAAAGATGAAAACTGAGAAAATATCATTAGATTTGGCCATTAAGAGATCATTGATAACTTTGGAAAAGCAGTTTCAGATGAATGAAAAGGTTGGAAGCCAGGCTGCACAGTGGTCAGAAGACATGGAAAAATTGATTATAGACAACCCTCTCATAGAGTTTAGCTAAGAAAAAGAGGAGAGAGTTGGGATGTTATCTTACAGGCACTAGATTGGAGTAGTGAGGGTTTTTGTTGGTTTTGGGGTATTGACAAAAGTCAGTCAATAAATATTAGTTATTGCTATGTCAGGCACTGTGTTAACCAGCTGGGGAAACAAGAAAGGCAAAAGACAGTCGCTGCCCTTGAGGAGTTTACAGTTTGTAGTCAGCCCAGAAGCAGCCAGTAGACCCAGGGAGATTGAAAATCAGTGAGAGTAGAGATTATGGAGAGAGCAATTCCCTGGATGAAACTGGCAGATTGGGTCTATAACACAAATTAGGTTAAGAAACCCTAAGACTTCAATTAGGGAGGAATTCTCAGTCACAGTGGGAATTCACGACACAAAGGAAATTACAGGTCTGGACCAAAATATATGCAGAAATATCAAAATTATATAGAGCCTTAAAAATATATAGAATATGCCTACTTTATCTAATTAGGATCATACAACTGAACACACACACACACACACACACACACACAGACACGCACACACACTCACTCACTCACTCTCTCACTGCCCACAGAAACTTTTGTGTTGGTGAATGACCACTTGGCTCAACAATATTTCCTTCTCTGAATTCAATGTCCCTGCCTCTCATTTGACATTTATCATGTGCAGGCTTGTAATATTAGCTACATTTTCAAGTACATATGTCTCCCCTCACCCTAAACTGGATTTTAAAGTGCCTAAGGGCAGGATAGAGTCTTCTACTTATTTGAATACTTAAAGAGTATACAAAGCACTATATTTGCACAAAATAAGCGCTCAGTAAATCCTGATTAATCAAAGTAGTGCATATTCTCAGAATTTGGTTTTTAACAGTAGAAATCAATTTAATAGTAGATATACCTACAAGTATGATTTCAAAGAGAAGAAGCAGTCAGTCCTTTGATATAGCAATATGGGACTATGTCCAAAAGTGCCACAAAAACTTCAAGAGAAGGAAGTATCAAGGAGGAGAAGGTGATTGATAGTATCAAAGTCTATAAAGAGGTCAAGATGGATGAAGATTGAAAA
The DNA here is from genome assembly GCA_028646595.1 of Phalanger gymnotis. Lineage (NCBI taxonomy): Eukaryota > Metazoa > Chordata > Mammalia > Diprotodontia > Phalangeridae > Phalanger > Phalanger gymnotis. The sequence goes on from JAQQSZ010020180.1 coordinate 4,004, forward strand.
AAAGCCATTAGATTTGCTAATTAAGAGATCACTGATAAGTTTGGAAGACGTAGTTTCAGTTGAATGATGAAGTTAAAAACCAGACTACAAAGAATGAAGGGAATGAGAGAAAAAGGAAGTGGAGGCAATGATTTTAGAAGTAAAGGCATTAGTTGTAGATGGCCTTGAATTATTAATAAAAGGAAAGAGAGCTATAAGATAAACATAACTACCAATGATGGATGGATCAAGTAAGTGAGGATTTGGGGTTTTTTCAAGGGTGTGTGATGAAGACACAAAAGAAGATCTTACCTTCAAAGAGCTTACATTATAATAGGAGGCAACACATATATAGGAATGATGGTAAAGGAAGAGAGTGAGTAGAAACACAAGGATAGTGAGTGGGCACATAGGGTAATCAGTTTGGCATACCTTCCCCAAGAATGATGACTATATACTATTATTGATTTTATTAAGATTCCTAGAGCTATATGGGACATGCGCGCATGCACACACACACACACACACACACACAGTGTGAGCTAGTGGTCCGAATATATGGAGTGGACTAGTTAAGTTTATACTCACCAATCAAGGCAATTCAACCTGGGGTGGGAGCTCTAAAGCTGAATGGATTAGTGCTCCTCCAAACTGACTGTGGGGTGGGGAAGGGAGAGGTGGTGGTGGTGGTGGTGAATATTTTTCCTAATGATCTGATCTGGAGGTACTTTTTTAGGTGAAGAGAATTGGAACATCAGGTCAGGTGGTAAGATGACCAGGATGGAAAGCTGGTGTAAAGTGTCTCTTGACACTACTGAGCATCTCAGCTCTGTATTGTCTGAGTAACTCTCTCAAGGTTCATATCTTCTAACAAGCCAAGGCATGACTTGGGCTCATCTTCTGTCAGTGGTCATATTTGGGAAGGATATAGTGGCAGAAAACTCTCAACTCAGGAATTTAACTCCTGAGCTACCAGATTAGCCCATCTCTCATGATCACTATTCAATCCCCTGAACTTAGAGCAAGAAATACAAAGCAGAAGAGGCAGTCAGAGATGAGACTTGAGGTCCAGTCTCAGATTCATGCTGAGAACATGCATTTGCTGTTACATGTGAGCAGCTTCCATAACTCCCCAAGCCACACTTCAGAAGAAAAGAGGAAGAGAGGAATAAAAAATTAAAATCTTACAATTTCAGAGTGGGAAGAGATCTTAGAGATCAGCTTATTTTACAATGAGGAAATTGATGCTCCAAGAGCTAGACCAAGGGTCTAAATGATAGTATTGGGATTCCTAGTTCTTCTGAATCTTTCAGTCAACAAACATTAAGTGCTTATTGTGTGCTAGACACTGTAGTAGATGCTTAGAGACACAAAGACAAGTATAAACAATCCCTGATCTCAAGGAATTTACAGTCCATTAGGAGAGATTACATTCATATGTAGGTTTATACAAAATGGGTGAGATAAATTTTTTTGGGAAAGGCACTGTAGTGGTTGGGGGATCAGGGAAGCCTTTATGTAGAAGGTCTCAAGAGTCTGAAGGAACCTCATAAGTCCCCTAGTACAATTTGTTCCAGTAGCCATGAAGATGCCAAGGTCATCCATTACATCCCAAGCCATAAACAGTCATCCTGACTTTTGTCTTGCCATTGGACTTTGATGACTCTGGAAGAGAGAGGCTGATAACTTTGTGCAACTCCACCTCACTTAAATCCAATTCACTCAAAAGTCAAGATGTCCTCTGACTAACCTCTTTGCTAACCAGGAATTCTTTCTGTAGCATCCCAGAGGTGAAAAGGGGTCATCCACTCTCCACTTGAAGGCCTTCAGTGAAGGAGGACTCACTACTTCCCAGGACAGCCTATTCTACTTTGGGACGGTTTCTGTTGTTAGGAATTTTTTCCTTACGATAAGTTAAAATCTTCCACTTTCACTTCTACCCATTCACTTCTACCTGTTCTGCCTTCCAAGATGAAGTCAAAAAGAACAAAATAATCCCTCATCCACATGACAGCCCTTGAAATACTTCAAGGCAACTGCAGTATTTCCCCATCTCTCTTCCAGGTTACATATTCCTAGTTTCATTAAACAAGCACCCTCATTTTTCTGGTTGTCACCTCCTAGAGATGTGGTACTTGTCAGAGGCCTGTCTTAATTAAATTGCATTAACCATATGTAATGCTTAACCTGTAACCTTGCCAGGGTAGAATACAATTCTGAACCCTGTGAAACATTTTAGGCACCGACAAGCCTAGAATCCAAGTCCTTATAAATCCAAGTCCAGCTCTCTTAACAGTTCTTCAGGGAGGACCAGCATCTCTGATGTGAGGGCTTGCTGAGCCCTTTTCAGAGCTGCTCATCCACGTTTGGTGTCCATCTGTTACCCAACTCTCACCTGTGGTTCCGAGAAGCAGTAGCATGTACAGAAGCAACACCCCTGTAAAACATCTCAGCAGATAGGCCAAACCAGGTTGAGGGTAGTCAATAGGCCTCAATCACATTGGTAAGTTAGGGGGTGTACCAGTAAGGCAATAAATACAACATCAACAATAATCGTGAATATGCCTATGTAGTTCTGTATTGCAAAATATGAAAGACTCTCTATAAAGAAGGTAAAAGAAGTATAACATTTATTCAGACACCAGAAAACCATATCCCATAACCAAACGTTCAGCTCCCACAGCCAGTCAGCCCACTTTATCATAACAGCAAGGAACTTTAAACACCATATCATAGCCTGTAGTCTCGCCATCCCAAAACCTCTCCAGCCCCGTGTTGGAGCTTCCCAAGGACAAACTCACAGTACAGCTAAGTCAGCCTGTTCAGTTCTAACAATCACAAGGGTGGCCATTAGCAGCCATAACTGCTTTCTCTCTCTGCGACATAACTTCCTTTTTCTGTCAGGAAGCTCCTCCCACCACATGTGTCTTAGGCTTCCTGTGACAGCAGGTCACATGGCTTATTAACGTGTGGGAAAGATCTTAAAATCTAAATTGCTACTACAGGGGGATGTCTACCTCAAGCATGTGAAAACTTCCTCTGGTGGATTGGGCAGATGAGAACAATTTGTTCCAACAGCCGTGAAGATGCCAAGGTCATCCATTTCATCCCAAGCTATAGACAGTCATCCTGACTTTTGTCTTGCCACTAGACTGATGATCCTGGAAGAGAGATGCTGATGACTTTGTGCAGCTCCACCTCACTTTAAGCTAATTTACTCGAAAGGCAAGATGTCACCCTGTGATGTCATTGGGCCTCTTTGAATTGAAGGACAAACAACCTATCTTCATCAATTAATGGAATGTGTTAGAATCTGCTTTTGACCCAGGCACCTTCTGATGTGAGTGGATATGAGGGAGGGAATATTAATTGGAAAGAATAAAGGAGGTGAAGTAAGTTTTCAGTGTCTTCCTCCATTCTATATAATGAGAATCGACATTGCTAATTAGCTAGCCCCCATGTGCCCACACCATTGCAGGAGAAAAAACAGGACCATATTAGTGGAATAGTTTTTGAAATTATGTGTTGTTGTGTGTGGTTTGTCCTTCATTCTTGAAGAGGACCATGTCAGGGAGATGATGACATGACTTGCAATTGAATTCGATTGGAGTGAGGGAGGTCTGTGCAGACACCAGCCTCACTTTCTCCTCCAGAGCCATCTGGGTCCAGTGGCCAGATATCCATCAGGAAGACTGGAGATGGCCCAGGATGCAGTAGGAGACCTCAGTCTTTTTAAGGTAGGTCTTTTTCGAGTTCTTACTTTGAGTGAGGCAATGCCTATTCAGTGAATAGGCCTCTTTAAGAAATGAGTCAAGGGATGGCCCCTTTAATGAAAAAAAAAATCAAATTGGGAGGGAAAGACCCTCAGGGTTGTTGGCCAGAAGAGAAACAGTTACTACATGCATTCACTCAGAGCCAGGAGGGCCCCAAAAGTAACCATTAAGTGGCGGTTGGGCAGGGCCCTGGATCTCATTGATTTTGAAATTATTAGCAGGTTGTGGGAGGAGCATCACCTGCAATAGAATTTTATGAACCTGACATGGTTCTGGGCTTCTGAATTTTTAAAATGTAAAATCATCAGAATGAGATTAGTGTTCAACTCATCTTTTATGCCTTGTGATGTTTTTTCTTATGCTTATTAGAGGCAGTTGGCGAAAAGGATAGAACAAATCCAACCTCTTACGCTAGCTAGCTATGTGACCACGGGCAAGTCATTAACCTGTTTACCTCAGTTTCCTCACCTATAAATGAGGATAATAGCAGGGTTGTTTTGAGGATTAAATGAAATATTTGTAAAAATCGCTTTTTGTTGTTGTTTAGTTGTATCTGATTCTTCATGATCCCTTTTAGGATTTTCTTGGCGAAGATACTGGAGTGATTTGCCATTTCCTTCTCCAGCTCATTTTATAGATGAGGAAACTGAAGCAAACAGGGTTAAGTGACTTGCCGAGAATCCCATCAGTTTCTATTCCTCTTTCCATAGTTGAGGCCAAAAGAAGATGGGCAAATTTTAGATTCCAGTCTTACCTTTGGGCCGAAAATTAAACTCCAGGTGGCATCTTCACAGCAACCTGAGTCATCAGAGAGGTAACCATAGGATCAAGAATGTTTCGTCTTGTAAACCAATGGAAAAGAGAATATCCAGAAGGAAGAAATTATCAACAGTGTCAAATGCTGCAGTCATTAGAGAATGAAAATTAAACAAGAGTCATTGGATTTGACAACTAGAAAATCATTGGTGGCAGTATGTGTGCACACCCGTAGTCCCTGCTAATACTGGTAGAGGCCGAGGCTGGTGGATTTCTCCAGTTTAGGAGTTCTAAGTTGCAGTAGAGCCACTCACTTGTCTTCACTCTCCGGCACCAATATGTTGATTTAATATGACTTTCATGTCAAGATATTTCCTATTCATTAAAATGTAACCAATTTCATTTTTGTGATATTATTTAGTGAAGTATTTCAAGTGAAATATTTGAAATTATGTGAAGGCAGACTGATGTATTGGATAAGAGTGATGGCTTTGGAATCAGGAAAACCTGGGTTTAAATCTTGCTAGTTTTGTGACTTTGGGCATGTCACTAAATCTCTCCAGGCATCAGTTTCATTATCTATAAAAAAGGGAGTTAGACTTAACAATTCGTAAGGTCTCTTATAGCTTTAGCTTTATGATCCTACATCTAGGTGTAAAGTTTCTGTGTACTTTTAAAATGTTTGGCCTTTATCATTCCTTACTCCCATATTTTACAACATGCCTGCTTTTACATTGAAGTCTCAGAATATCAAACTACATGTTGTTGATTTAATTTGGAGTGTCTCATCGACTGCTTCATAGAATTTTTCTACCTCTTCATCCTCTGCAACAGATGTTTATCCATAAGCAGTAATTACATCCATGGTCAAATGGACCATGAAATGATGTTTCTTGTTGGCATTGAATGAACAATAAAACCAGCTCTGCCAACCTTTTATTCACCTCTCTTAAGAGAACCTATGAGTCAGCCTTCCATTTAGCTAAAGCGTCCTTTTGGCTTCTGGCTTTGTTTATAGATCATGGTTGATATGATTATTCGTAAAATTATTCTCCAGTGTCTACCAGTTTGGTCACTAGACAAGAACCTCAGCTTTAGAGTAGTAGCAACAGTTAGTGTTTATAAACATTCTGAAAACTGTGCTTCTTACCATCTGATCTATTTTCTGTCTCTTTACCACCGTTATCAAATGCCATTTTGTATTTTTATGTTTCATGGCTGCCATGGTCAAAGAACTTGTTACCAAGTAGCCAGCCTACTGATGATTTATTGTGAATAAAACAATCCTAAATATTTTTATATAAACAGGTCTTTTTCCCCCTTTCAAGTATATCCTTAGGCTATAAAGGTCAAATAGTATAAAGAGTTGTATATTCCATTGTAAATTGCCATATAATTTTCCAAGAAACACATACCTATTCACAGTTCCACCAATAGTATAATAGTTTGCGAATTTGTTGCTAACACTGAATTTTGTAATTTTAACTTCTCTTTAACAATTTAGTTGGTATAAAAAGGATGGATTATGAATTTTTAATATGCATTTCTTTGATTATTAGACAATTTGAAATTCTTCAGTTGCTTCAAATGGACTATTTGTGTTTTCTTTTTTTTTTATTTTTAATATGTTTAGTTTTCAGCATTGATTTTCACATGCGTTCGAATTACAGATTTTCTCCCCATTTCC
>JAQQSZ010020181.1:0-10198 GCA_028646595.1 Phalanger gymnotis
GAAGGAGTGTTGAGACTCTGGGCAAGCTGCAAACTGCCCCCCAGCTTTGAAACCCAGATGTTGGGCTCTTGAGACGGTGTTGATGTTAAGACTCTGGGCAGCTGTAGCTAAGGAGCCCTCCAGCTTGTAAACCCGGATGCTGAGACTGTATTGGGATTTGAATCAGACAAGGTCTCATTGTTGAAGTTTGTAATTTGCTTGTATTTTGTTCTGAAGTTCAGGGTGCTGGCTTTTTCCCCTGAACTAGGTGAATGATATTTGTGTGCTGAATTAAAGTAAGCTTGCCAACCCCTTAACCTTGCTCTCCTTATTAAGGCCTACCAAAAGAACCTGGGCTTTCTGGCTGTCCAGCAGCTTTCTGGGTGCTGGCTGTGGGTGGATCTGGACCCCCCACAGAAGCTGCTAGCCAGATTGTGGAAACACCCTGGCAAGTCACTTAACCCTGTTTGCCTCAGTTCCTCATGAGTAAAATGAGCTGGAGAAGGAAATGGCAAACCACTCCAGTATCTTTGCAAAGAAAATCCCAAATGGGGTCAGGAAGAGTTGGATACGACTGAAAAGACTGAATAACAGCAATGAACGTATATATGCAGGATTTCTTTCTTAGAACTGACTGCCCTCAATTCTATGAAGAACTGCTAGAATCAGACAATACATAAATATTATGTTCAGGTCATCTTGTGAGAATCCTGTTACTGGTCAAAGAATGGAGCTAACTCTAAAAATAAGGAAGGGAATACACAAATGGCTTTAATTCAAAGGATCTTAGAGAAGGGAAGTTGGTTGTTCTTTTCTGAAATGCTCTTGGGCATGAAGTGAGTCACTGCAATTTTCCATTAGGGTGGTAATGACAGCTGCACAATGACTGGCAAGTGACTGCTCAGCAACATCTGGAAATGTCTTAGGGAGCCATATGAGAGCACTTTCCAAAGCACACTTTACATTTTTAAGCCGCTTAATATGAAAATATAATGCATTTAACTTATGAATGGTGACAACTTTTATCCCATCCTTAGCTCTTAGTATCTTTAAAAGAATAATATGTTATCCTCATTATGCATATGGATGAGGTACAGAAATTTAATGTTTCTGTCCAAGGTCAGACAGCAAATCAGTGAAGATGAGACCAATTCCACACTTTGTTAGCCTGAGCCAGTGTGTGGATACACAGATAGTGTTCCTTTGTCTGTAACCTTATACATCTTAGAAAAGGATGGCAGCAGTCTTTCCCTTCACCCTATTCTCTGAATCTATTAATTGTGCAATGGGATTAGACAAGGTTAGTTTTTTGTGAAAGCAGTGACCATTTACAAAGTCTTACTTCATTTTGATTTTACCTTAATTTACAAGTAAAATGACATTAATTCTGTCTCAGTAGGTGAGCCTAGACTTTTCTGGAAACAGGTTCTCTCAGGTTAGAAATGTAGACTCCTTCTGCCTGGTACCCTCTCCCTCCTGCCCTCCCCCTTCTCCGGAAACATCATACTGGAAATTTTTATTCAATATCATTATTTGGCACCTTCTTGTCTGTGATATCCTAAGTGTGAAACCTCTAGAATGGGCCAGAGTAAAAGCCATCTTCTCTCTATAAAATACCTAGCTCTCTCTAAAATCATATACGATTCTAGAGAACTGACTCTGAGTCTGGAGTAAACTGAGTACATGTGAAGGAAGGTACCCTTGACTTGGATGATCAATATTCTTTCTCCTTCTGTTGGAACATAAAATCCAAGAAATGCTCCCTCTAAAGATGCAGCTGTAGGCTTAGCAGTCAGGTAAAGAAGACTTTGGGTACAATGCCCCCTCTAAAGGTGCAGCTGTAGGCTTAGCAGTCAGGTAAAGATAATCTTGCTGTATCCTTGCTCCTCTGCCTGATTCTGGAGTATCTAAAATTAAGTACAGTCCCTTGTATGAAGTAAATGCAATCAAATAAAAAGACGTGTAACCTTTGGCATCATGGATTTGTTTACTTCTATTGAAATGTCCTAGTCCCGCCAAAATATTTGAGTGAGACCTGATTTTTTGTGATAGAAAAGAAGAAGGAGGAAGAGGAGGAGGAGAAGAAGAAGAAGAAGAGGAGGAGGAGGAAGAGGAAGAAATTGAGTTTGTCCTCCACTGTCACAAATTAAAAAAAAAAACAACTACAAGGTCATCTCCATACCACAATGAGTTACCCGATTAGAATTCTGTTCCTACTTAGGAAAAATGTTATCATTAGGTAGTGATATATGCCGCCGATAGCCTTACCCACCAATCTATCCTTCACAATCCTGTTAGACTAATCCTTCTTATGCACTATTGTGGTCATGTCTCTTCCTTGGAACATTGCTTTCTAAGATACAGGATCCACAGATGATTTCTGAGCCAACTCTTTTGCCTCAATGAATTGAGAAAGAAAGGAAACAAATGTTTATTAAGTGCCTACTCTGTGCCAAGTACTGTGCTAAGCAATTTACAAATATTCTCATTGGATCCTCATAGCAGTCCTAGGAGGCAGCTACTAACTATTATCCTCATTTTAACAGTAGGGGAAACTGAGGCAGAGGTTAAGTGACTTCCCCAAGGTCACAAAGCTATTAAGCGTCTGAGACTATATTTAAACTCAGTTACTCCTAACTCCAGTTCCACCACTGTACCTCCTGTACCACCTTACTACCTGCAATGTGTGAATAAATGAATGAGTGAATGAAAAAAGTATTTACTAAGCACTTAACTTTGAGCAAAGTATTAGCAAATGGAAAAGCAGGAAAGTGCTTGTATTCAGGTAGCTCACATTTTAATGTGTAAGATAACACAGAGATTCCAGTTGCAATCCAGATGGGAAGGTATCACAGTCCCTACGAAAGAGTGGCAAAGCAGAGGATCTTGCATGATCTTTCATGTCATTTCTGTTGATGAAATCAAGTCTTAGGTGTTGAGCTATTTGATGCCAAGTGGTGAGAATTTTATTTCCTGGCTCTTTACTATCTGTGGCACTAAGGCTGAGACTGCCCCTGCAGAAGGAAATGCCAGGTTATATCTCCACAGGAGATACACAGGAGTTGCTTCCCAGGATTCTGGCTAGGGAAGCTATGCTGGAAGAAGGTCTGGTGGGAGGATGTAGGGGAGGAGGGTGCTACCATAAGGGATCTTGGTTTTATCTACCTCATGGTGGCAATAGGTCAGGTCCCTGGAATAAAAGTTCCCAGTACTTCAGTTTCTGTTCCTACTTGGGTCTAAATCAGTGCAGTCTAGTGAAATCTATGGACCCCTTATCAGAATAATACTGTAAGTGATTAAAATAAAATACAAAGAATTACAAAGCAAACTGATTATACTGAAAAACAGCTATCAAAAAAGCTTAAGGACACAGTCCCTAGGTTAAAAAGCTATGCTCTAAATCTATGCTGTTCCAAACAATCTTGTGCTGCCCTATCTTTCCAGCCTTATCTTATGCCCCCCCATACATGATATGCTCTAGTTAAATTAGAATATTCCTTGTAAACTGGAAATGCCCTATGAATTCCTGCTTCTAGGCCTTTCCTAGGCTCATACCTATATCTTGAAAGTCCTCCATTTCCCTTTGGACCATTGAATTTCTACTAAGAAACTTATTGAAGGAACTCATAGGGGAACTTCTATTTACAGCATGGAGCATTAGGCATTAAAATGTCTCCCTGCTGTGATTCAATTAAACTCAAAAACTTGCATTTAAATTAAGTGGCTACTATATACAATGGACCAAGCTATACACTACAGAAATAAACATGCTTTCAAGGAATTGTTTTATCTACCAAAGTAAATGTGATATACATACACAAGTATCATAAACTTAACACAATGAAAGTATATCAGAGTTCCAAAAACAATGGTAGCAGAGATTTGAAAAAAAATCTATTGCTGGCAGCAAAAACAGGTGTTACAAAGAATCCAGAACTTGAGCTCAGTCTTAAAGGAAGGAAAGAATTTAAATATTCAAGATGTAGGGAGTCAGCATTCCAGGAATAAGTGGTGAGATGCATGCAAACACATGGAGATGAGAAGGGGCCACTTGTTTTTGGGTAGTGGCAAGTGATCCTGGTTGACCAGGATATTATTGTATATGAAAGTAGGACTCTGAAGGAGGGTATGGAGGTAAGAGATATTTTCATGGCTGAATTAACAGAACTTAGCAAGTAACTTGTTGGGAAAGGGAGAGGAAAGCATCAAAGATGACACTGAGCTTTCAAGTTTGGACCACAGGAGAAATTGTGGTACCAATAGTAGATATGATGAAATAAAGGTGAGGAGCAGATATTTTAGAGGGGGATTATAAGCAAAACCTAAAAGAATAATAAACTAAGAATGTAAAGATTCCTGAAAAAAATGAGAAGAGTTCCTGTTTAATAATAGGGTGCTAAGGATGTTTTTAATGAATTTGAAAGCAAGATTTACTATAGATAAGATATAAAGAATGATTTCCTACCAAATTAATGTTTTTCATGGACAGCCCAGGCTGTATCACTTAATTGTAAAAACAAAACAAATTTAAAAAAACCCTTTCATTAGTCTTCTGTTGACTATTTTATAAAGTCCAAATTCCTTAGATTTCCATTAAGGCCTTACATAATCATTATTTCCCATTATACACTATGTGTCCTTACCAAACAAAATTATTTACCTTTCTTCAAATAATCTTACACACTTGTGCTATTGTTTTCACATGCAATTCTCTCTGCTGACATTCTAATCTACTGATGACTATATTTTTTTCAAGGGATAGTTCAATTCCGAGTTCCTCCATAAAACCTTTCCTTATGGTCTCAGCTAGAAGTGATATCTTCCTTTTCTGATCTCATAGTACTTAATGTTCATCTTATGCTCTAATCACATTTTAATTTTGATTATATTTGTTGTGGTGCGTGTTTTATCATCCATAACATAACATCCATGTCATCCATAAGTATAAGCTCTTTGACAGGAAGGTCCACATCATGTTTGTCTATATACTTCCCTTCAACACCTAAGATAGTGCCTTGACTATAGCAAGTGATTAATAAATGTTTATGGAATACCTGAAAAACTTTATTGGTGATCTACTATACAAAAAACACAAAGGGGGAAACGAAGGGGACAGAAAGTGAAGGGGGAATAGGCGTAGCAAGGATTTGTTGAGTGTATACAATATGCCAGGCACTCTGCTAAGAGCCTTACAGATATCACATTTGATCCTCCCAGCAACCCTAGGAGTTATATGTCATTAATATCCATGCTTTTTGGTCAAGGAAACTGAAGCAGATAAAGGTTAGATAACTTACCCAGGGTCAAGCAGCTGCTTGCTCATAGAGCACAGCACCTTCTCTGATGAAGGCATGCCATGCTGGGTGGTCTTGTGCACATAATCATTTCCAAAATTCTTAAAAGAAATCTTGATGGTGTCCTTGCATTTTTTTTCTGACCACCATGTGAGTGCTTGCCCTATGTAAGTTCCCCCCAAAATAGGCTTTTTGGCAAATGTATATTTGTCATTTCAACAATGTGACGAGCTCATTGTAACTGTGTTCTCTGCAGCAGAAGTTGAATGCTTGGCGGTTTAGTTCAAGAAAGGACCTCAGTGTCTGGTGTTTTATCCTGCCAGGAGATCTTCAGAATCTTCCTAAGACAATTCACATGGAAGTGATTCAGTTTCCTGGCATGCTGCTGGTATATCGTCCAGGTTTCACAGGCATAAAAATGAGGTCAGCACAACAGCTCTGTAGACCTTCAGTTTGGTAGTCAGTTTAATACTTCTTCTCTCTCACACTTTCCTTCAGATGTGTGTATCGACCTCACTATCAATGTGTACATCCCTGGAAAGTACACTACCAAAGTAAGCGAACTTATCCACAGCATTCAAAACAACTCCATTTGCTGTAACCAATGGTTCCACTTACGGATGGAACCAGCTGATGAAGCAACTGCATTTTCTTGGTGTTAATTGTTAGGCCAAAATTAGCACAAGCAGCAGAGAATGAACCCATACTTTGTTGCATCTCAGCTTCAGAGGCTGCATTGAGTGCACAATCACCTGCAAACAGAAGAAGATCATGCACCAACATTCCCTCCACTTTGACCTTGGCTTGTAGCCTTTTCAAGTTGAAGAATTTACCATCTGTGTGACAGCCGATTTTGATGCCGTGTTTGTCCTCACTGAAGGCATTTGACAACATGGCTGAAAACACCACGCCAAAAAGCATGAGAACGAGCACACAGCCTTGTTTCACTCCATTGGTTACTGGCAAAGCACGAGAGCACAGTCCATTATCTAGAAAGAACTCTGGCAAGCATGCCATGGTGAAATTGATGTACAATGCTGATGAACTTCTCCATGCAACCAAATTTTGACATAATTTTCATAAGCCCTCAAAAGTGACAGTATCAAAGGCCTTGGTCATACCCACAAACATTGTATACAGACCTCTGTTCTTCTCCTAGCATTTCTCCTGGAGTTGTTGGGCAGCAAAAACCATTCTGACAATCCCTTAGCCCTTTCTGAATCCACACTGGATCTCAGGTAGATGACCATCTTCTAGGTGAAGGATTCGCCAATTAATAAGGACTCTGACAAGAATATTGCCAGCAATTACTAAGAGAGAGACCCTCCTGTGATTGTCACAGAACAATTTATTTCCTTCACCTTTATAGAGATGGACAATGGAGGTATCCTTAAACTACTGGGGGAATAACCTCCTCTTGACATATAACTCAGAAAATTTCTGTCAGCTTTTGTATGTGCAATGAAACCTCCACCTCGTAAATCTCAGGTGGAATAGAATCAGCACCAGGTGCTTTGCCACACAAACAGAGCCTAATGGCATTCAAAACCTCTTCTTCACTTGGAGCTTCGGCTTGGGAGAGATTGACTTCAAACTAAGGTAGACTGTCAGTGGCATCAGCATTGATGGATGGTGATTTGTTGAGAACGCTATGGAAGTTCTCTCTAGGATGTAGATCTCTAGATCTCTCTAGATCTTTCTAGGATCATGTCACTAATCAACATGGCTCCACCAGCACTGAATAGTTGAGATGTACCATAGGTCTTTGGCCCATAAATAGCCTTCAGTGCATCATAAAAGTACTTTGGATTGTTACTATCAGCATAAAACTGAATTTCATCTGCCTTCTTACTGGGCCAAGAATCCTGCATTTCTCTAAGCTTTGCTTGTATTTTATTTTTGATGGAATTAAATGCTGCCTTCTTAGAGATGGATGAACTCTCCTGCTGGTAAACCCTCAGAGTTCTCATTTTTCATTTAGCAGCTTCTGAATTTGCCCATCATTTTCGTCAAATCAGTCTAATGTTTGTGAGTGTTCTGACCCACATGAGCAAATGCAGTGCTGTACACCAAATCTCTGAAAGATGCCCCCTCCTTTTCTGATCCACTGTTGCCAACTGTGTTGGATCAACTTTTCCCCCAAGTTAACAACAAACTGTTCCAACTCAGAGAAGTGCTGAAATCTGTTAACATTAATTCTTCCAGTAGTCATTTTGCCTTGAGGTTGCCACTTTTGTTGACTGTGAATATTTAGCTTGGAGAAGATAAATCTATGATCAGTCCAGCACTCTGTACCACACATTGCCTTTGTTACTCTCACACCTAATCTCTTCTCCTTACAGTCACATAGTCTATTATGTCTCAGTGTTTGTTATGATGGTGTATCCACAAAGTTTCATTGCATTTAGGTAAACAGAAGATAGTATTGGTGATGAGAAGGTCATGAGATGTACAAGTATTCAGTAGTTAGTGACCATTGCTGTTGCTGTTTCCAACTCCATTCTTCCCTAGGACTCCTGCCAAGTCTGGTAGTCTGAGCCTACTCAAGCATTAAAGTATAAAGTTGTCCTCTTTTAGCACATTGATGATAAGGGTCTCCAGGTCTTCATAAAATTTTTCTTTGACCTCATCAGAGTTGATCATGGTGGTAGCATAGGCACTGATAATGGTGGCATGGAGTTTTTCTGCAAGTGGCAATCACATTGTCATGGGCCTATTTTTCACTCCTTTTGGTAGGCATATAAGCTTGTTAACTAGATTAGTTTTGATTGCAAAACTTACACCAGCTTCACGGCACTCCCCTTCACTGTGGCCACTCCAGAAAAACGTGTATTGAGCTCCAACTTCAGTAAGCTGGCCTTCATTTGCCAGTCTTGTTTCACTCAGGGCTGATATTTGGATGTGATACCTGATGAGTGCTCTTGCAACAAGAGGTGTTAAAGCCATATACAACATGGTGTAGCAGACAGGATACTGGACCTAAATTTAAAAGAACTCAAGTTCAAATCCCAGCTCTTCCACTTACTAGGTGTGCTCCTTTGGGCAAGTCATTTAACCTCTCTCATGCTCAATTTCTTCACCTGTCTATCGCATATAATAATATCACCTATTTCACAGGATTTTTGCAAGGATCAAACAAAATAATGCATCTAAAGCATTTTTAAAAACCCTTAAAACAATATATACTTGTGCGTTTTTATTATCAAAATTCAAGGAAAGACCATAGATCTAGAACTGAAAGAGATCTTAGAAGTCATCTTTTCCAATCCCTTAATTTTATAGATGAGGAAACTGAGACTTAGCCAAGGTAAGTAGCAGAGCCAGGATTCAAACTTGGTTCTTGTTACTCCCAGTTATGAACCCTTTCCATTATATCACACTACCTCTCTCAGAAGGGGACCACACAAAATTCAAAGGTCATCAAGCTTTTTGAAGAGTACACAGTAGATGTAGAAAACTGCTCAGTCAATGCTTGTCATGTTCCACTGTTTCAGCCAGAAAGAAAGGGGTATTAGGAAATGTACAAAATATGTCACTTCAAAAAACAGTTTAAAAGGTTCTAACATAAGAACAAATATATCTTAATAAAAACGTTTACTATTTTTAGTAAATATAAAAGTTTACTATTATACTATATATATTTAGTATACATATTAGATATACTATGTATGATATATACTATATATATTTAGTAAATATAAAAGTTTACTATTATTAATTTAACAACATTCAAATTAAAAACCTCTGAAAACAATATTTTACTATGGTGGATGCTCCCAGTGGAAAAGCTTAGATTATGACTCTCAACTCAAAATTAGGAAATATTTATTCAATTTCATGTATCTAATTCCAAAGAATATAAAGTTATTGTTATTCTATTGTACTTTCTAGATATATTTTAAGAGAAATTGGAGGGTACTTACTAGCTGTGTGACCCTGGGAAAGTCACTTAACCCCAACCACCTCACAAAATGAGAGAGCCAGAGAGTAAGAGAGAGAGAGAGAGAGAGAGAGCGCGTTTGGCAGATGTGTGAATGTTGGTTCACATTCAATATAAACTTTCCATCTTACAATTAACATCACTGTAAACTTCCTGTTCCAGAGAAAATCATGGTGACTTTTCCTATCTATGAACTAAAATGTTATTTGAAATTCATAAGAGTTATCATAGTTTTCCCCAATTCTTACCATCTCACCAGCCTATCTTCTTTTTCAAATATATTTCTTTGATGATATTATTTATGTTGGTTCTTCTTTGTAGTTCCTTTTTTGTTACCTGCTGCAGCCTACTCATACTCAGTACATGTTTCTCCATTGCCTACTGAGCGATAACAATCAGGACCAGGCCTATGGATTTCATTAGTGCTGGGGACTCCTAGAAAAGGAAATTTCCTGCACTAATTGCAGTTTTGTTATAATGCCTTTTTTTCCAGAACATTTTACTGCATGAGAACTTCAGGATATTTTGAGATCTATAATTATGTAGGTAAACCACTATCTATCTATCAAAAATAGGAACCTTCTGTTGTATAGATGCAGCCACAGGTCATTTCTTATTAAGCATTTAGTAGGTACTAAATTTTGGGATTCTTAAAGAGAAACCTTCTGTAGTCATTGAGGGCAATGACCTGGTCCTGAATTTCCATCATAAACTCTTCCATTTGCACAAATAAGTCAACATAAATCAGCTATTTATTTTACGCCACTTATGTGATTTATAACTGGTTATAATTAGGTAAGTTTGTGCATGAAGGGCTTTCGGATTCAATTGTTAGGCTTTCATTCCTCTACTTCTCTAACTTGCCTTTCTAAATCCTTTTTGAGTTCTTCCATGGCCTGAGACCAGTTCATGTCCCTCTTGGAGTTTTTGTTGTAGTCTCTATGACTTTAACTTCTTCTGACTGTATGTTTTGGTCTTCTTTGTC
>JAQQSZ010020182.1:0-10198 GCA_028646595.1 Phalanger gymnotis
CTAACTATATTTTGCTTCTTCCTAACCTATCCCCCTTTATTGAATTTTCTCCCTTGTCTCTGTCTCTTTTCGAAAGTGTTTGTTTTTGATTATCTTCATCCCCATCTGCCCTCCCTTCCATCATCCCCTGCTTTTTTTGTCTTCTTCCTCCTTCTTTATTTTATTTTATTTATTTATTATGTGATCTTTTTTTTGTAAATGTTATTATTTATTTTAAACTTAAATACAAAACAAGAAAAGAGAAAACATTGCCCTGTACACAGCAGAACATAAGGGAGGATTCACAATAAATTTCCATCCCAAGAAAACCTGTATAATAAATACTACACCTCGTTTTCAAAGCTGTCCAGCTTTTCTTTGCTTTATTGTTGGTTTTCTTTTGTTCTCTGCTGTGCACTTTTTACTTTATTTATCCTCTACCCCCCCACCTCCCACCCTAAAGAACACAACAGTTAAGTGTTGATAGATAGATAGAGAGGTAGAAAGGGAGAGAGGGAGGAAGGGAGGGAGGGAGGAGGAGGAGGAGGAAGAAGAGGAGGAGGAGGAGGAGGAAAGAGAGAGAGAGAGAGAGAGAGAGAGAGAGAGAGAGAGAGAGAGAGAGAAACACACATAATATATACACATATACACTCATAGGCAAAACCAATCTATGCTTATTTCCACTTGTCATCTGTTTCTCTTCTTTCATAAGTCCAAGTCTTCCTATATTTTTCTGAATCAACCAACTCACCGTTTCCTATACCACAGCAATATTCCAACCCAATCACATCCTATCTGAGAGATTACATGTGAAAGTTTTTCCCCCCAATTTTCTGCATTCCTTCTATTCTGGGCTGCATAGGTTTTATTTATACAAGAAAATATTAATTTAAAATAATTAAAATTATTCATTTTATACTACAATAGTGCCTTCATCTTATAATATAGCTTTTTACAGTTGATACTGCTGAAATCCACTTCCTTTACCTGTGATCTTTTATTTTTAAGGTATGTATCTATTTGAAGTTTACTTTGTATAAGGTGTAAAGTTTTAGTCTAAGTCTTTCTTTTTCTTCCATGCTGCTGCCCAATATTCCAGAACTTTTGTTTGTTTGTTTGTTTTCAAATGGTGAGTCCTTATCCTAGTAGCTGAAGTATTTGTATTTATCTAATACTAAGACATTTATATATTTATTAATGTACATTGTGTACCTAATCTATTCCACCGACTGATCTCTCTAGTTTTTTTTAACCAATGTCAACTTGTTTTAATACTTATTCTTTCATATCGCAGTTTGAGATCTGGCACTACCACCCATCCTTCATTTCAATTTCTTTCTATTTATTAAAAATTTGCACAATTATATGGTCTATGTTTAAGTGAATAAGAAAGGCACACAATGTCTCTCAGGAGAGGTTACTTATGTCTGGGTTAAGAATAAATAATAAAAAGCTTTTATGTGTATGTGAAATAATTTGTTAATAGCATTGTTGATCATAATAGAAATTGATGGGGATAGATTTAATTAATCAATACAAGGTCATCATCACAAGTAAAAAAATACAGCTTGTCCTGTGGCCAGTTGGATAGCTGCATACACACACACACATACACACAAACACACATGTACATGTATACATACATCCACACTCTAAATTTGAAATTTTTCTTCATTTCATCAGGAAAAGAATCGAACTTCCTTTCTTGTATTTTCAAACTCTGCAATATTTTTCAGTCTTAATTCAACAACTCTAACAATAAAACACCAACAAAATAGCCCAATTCTTAAACATTAATTGCCTTCTGTTCAAAGTTGGGGAGAAATATTTTTTTAAAAGATCTGGTGACACATCAAATATATTCATACTGCAACAAACCAGCAGCTACATAAAATAAATCAATTACAAGGGTTTGCTAATGGAATACCACTAGACCTTGTTTCATTTATGGGCCATATGGCAATAGATTTATTTTATGTTTGTACCAGACAAAAAAATGTTAGGGAAGAAAAATTAGATTGACATTATATTTCATTCTAGCAATAAGCTCATTTTGACTATGAGCTAATTATTCATGAAATATAATGTGTATGGTGATGTATGACCCTGAATTGAGGTGTTCCCCAAGACAGAATTAAAAAGACATTTCAATTCCAACATGCATCTGAGTATAGCTTCATTCACTGCTGTTGCCCAATATAGCTTCTGGAAGATGACAGCTCTGTGATGGAGTGCTTAGGGGCCTCAGGTCAGCTTTAATTCTAAACTTCATCTTAAATTGTCTATTTAATCATTAACTAACCATTAAATTGCTCAATGGACAGACCCATACCTATGGCATCAAGATGGAGCCAAGGGGTCCTTGAACAAGAGTAGGATGACAAGGCACCATACAGCCAGCTGCTTGCTTCATTGATTCTATTCCATGGGTCCATGCCACAAAAGGTGGGAAGGTTGTGACACCTAATGATGGTTTTCTCACAAATACTTTAGTAGAGGGTACAATCTACATCTTTCTACCTGCCACCACCAATAAAGAAAATAGTGGTTGTATGGTTGTTAAATATCATGCCAATACAGAAATGACCCAAGTCCCAGGTAAGAGTAATTCCAAAATAGCTCCTAATTCCAGGTATCAAAGGATTTGCAACTGGACACCTATTAGTACGAGTAACTTGAGAAAGAAGACTTCATGAACTTTTAACTTCGCAAGTTCTGTTTGTCTGTTTTTCACATGACCACTTAAGTATGTCATTTCAAGCACGTGAAAAGATCAAGTCCCTGAGATTCCAAGGATTTTCATCTTTAGTTGTATTAGAAAGTAAGGTAATGTTAAGAGAAAGCAAAACAGAAGAAAATGGGAACATTATACTGTCATTCTGTTCGGAGTAGAAAGAAAAGATGAAAAGTGAGTCATGTTAGCAGCTTCCCAATTGCAGAGAGAAAGAGGGAGGGAAGGAGGGAAGGAATGGGAGAGAGAGAGAGAGAGAGTTTAGAAAATAAGATTTTCAGTACTAGTCCTTAATTTATGCAAAGACTGTAATCTCAAATGTGCAATTTTAAGTGCTGTGGTAGCCAGAGAAGTGATTATATAAAAATAGTACCTTTTATTCAGTGTACCTGCTTTTGGCATATCTTTAAGCCACACCTGCTCAGTTTATGGATAAAAATAAGCTTTTACTCATCTTTGTATTACATAGTTGAAAGAGTTATGGAAGAGCAAGCTAGATTTTTCTTGCAATGCCAATGAAATGAGGACCAAATTCTAGCTTCAAATTCTGATTATGTCATTATGAAAAAGGTGAAGTGCAGACTTATTTTAAGGTTCAAGTTGTAGCTTGTAGAACTAGTAGTGAGGGAAAATACACACACAAAATCACAAATTACTCTTTTTTAAAAATTGCTAGGGTCATCTGATACGGAGAACTTGAAAATAATATAGATGTTAATCTCCAAAAATAAATAAGGAATAAAATGTCTTAATTGGTTATTCCTGAAAATTAGTACATTTCAGAATGGAAATTTTTGGATATAAGAGATCTACCCATTATTCATCTGTCATATTGCAGCTTGGTGAGTTTTATAAAAGATGATAAGAAATAGAACCACAGGAAGGTTGGTAGAATATGTAATAGCTCACATGTAGAAATCTATCTACTAGCATATTGGTCTTGACAAGAGAATAGAGTACACACTGTGGTCAATGTCAGTGTTAAAACACTTGGGAAGAGAACTTTTAGCCATGCAACGTCAAGTCTCTTATTGAAGCTTATCTCTTACCTGAGTGGAAACCACTGTAGGTTTCTGCTGATAAAATCGAGATTTCAAAGCCTTTCTCACAACTACTTTCTAACGGGTTCTGCATGTCTGTTGGGTTTAAATTCTGGTTCTTCCAAATCTTAAGGGATGTGTAGTGGCTAGGAAAAAAGATGATGACTGAAATGGGACACAGGAAATGAGAATTCTATTCTTTCTGTACTTGTAACAGATCAATCACAAAATTGTTTCATTTTGAAATCATAATATATGCCCCAGACCTGTGAACTCAGCATTATTTAGCATTTTCTAAAATCATGATAGAATATTACTGTGTCCAATGTATTGAATTTAAATAGAATTTTATGTAAGGTCACATAACCCCTCAGTTATATCCTTCCTAGACCCATGCTCCTGGGGCCTCTTTAACAAATCCTAAAAATGCAAGAGCCATGAAAATGGATAACTTGTCTTCATGTTCTTTACAGATTAGGAGTAAAATTAACCTTGCAGATAGGACAGAAATAAAGATAACTTGATTTCAAAGTGGTCACTGATTTCTTAATCCCTATTCAGTCCAACTGGAGGGAGAAGGTAAGAATATGAAAGGCAACAAGGCAAGAGAGAGTCAGACAGACAGAGAGAGACAGAAGCAGAGAGAAAAAGAGACAGATTGAGAGACAGAGAGAGAAACAGAGAGGTAGAGAATGAACAGATCTTTCTCTTTTTTGCCTACATTGATTTATGGAGATCCACAAATGAAGTAAAATTCAAAAGAATTCAGCATGAGTGTCTGGATAATATCCAGGGTTAAATGTTTTCCCCGTCACAAGGTTTGAATCTAGCTACTACCTAAGGATATAAAACAAATCAATGTCACCAAGAGCTCTTACTTTCAAATACTCAATAGACATTTATAATGAGGAATTCTTTTTCCTAGATATAGAACTTCAGGTGCATCATTAAGCATGATGAATTTGGATGAACCAATTAACCTCTTAGAAACTTCTTGTAGCCATTACAGAAAGGAAATAATATTAATTTCCTTTCTTATGTTTCTAGGATTAAATTTAAAGTACTAGTTCATTTTCATCTCATAGAGATAGGGACGGGATCTGCCTAGGAGATTTCTTCAATGAGGAAGGTCCCTTTACTAATGCAGATTAGTATACCACTTCTGCAACTTCTAGTCTTAAGAAGTTGCCAAGAGCAGTGAGAGGTTAAGTAAATTATCCAAGGTCACACAGCCTGTCTGTGTCAAAGAGAAGCTCAAATAGTGAGAATCCACTGAATTTTCTTCTGTTGACAAATAATAATTAAAATCTACCATATGTGATGCTAACCCTTTTGCCTCTATGACATTAATTGGATTAATTGGTAGATCTACACAGTTTCATTTCTGAATGGAAAGAACAATGACAGATGCGATAGTAGGACCTAATTGGGACTCACTAAAGTACTCCTTCATCTTCTAAAGTCTCCAGATAAAATTGAATGCTACCTTTTTTTTTTTTTTGCAAAATGAAGAACCACAAACTAACAGCTTGTATTAACTAACCAGAGCTGCCTAGCCTTTGAATGTTAGAGTCCAAATCTTCTTTATCCAAGTATCCTTAATGATGAAAACTCTAGTCCTGAGATATTCACCAATTGCCCTGAAGAATCTTCAGTCATAGGCATTTTGGTGAAATATTTGGCAAAACTGTTCTGCACCTAAAAGAACCGAAGACACCAAAGGTTGCATCATCCCCACAGGCAGGCTTAGTATATTGTCCATTTATAATGAGACATTCTTTTTTTTGGGGGGGGGGGTTTGGACATCTAACTTTAGGTGCATCATTAAGCATGATTAATTTGGATAGATCTAGAAACTTGTAGCCATTGCAGAAAGGAATTAATACTAGTTTTCTTTTTTATATCTCTTTGACTAAAGTGTCTGAGGGCGCACCCAGAAAACAAAGTCATTGATTGATATATAAAGACACACATAGCCATATGCTACTTGCTGCTCTAAGTCTTAGCACCCGGCTCCCCTGATTAATGAGGATATGAATAATTTCCTCTGGGATTACCTTTCATTCACACTGCATATATCTGTTATGTACAATTTTTTACATGTTGTCTCCCAAACTAGAATGTAAGCTTCTTGAGGGCAGGCCCCCTAGCCCCCACATAGGGCTTAGCATGGTGTCTGACACATAGGCAGTGCTTACTAAATGAATGTTGACTATCAGACCTTTGAAAGGCAAGAAAGTATTGTAAAACAGAGTTGGATTTAATCAGTGCTTGATTGAATTCTGGGGTTTCCCTATAGAGCCCAATAAGGTAGTATAAAAAGGTTTTCTAAACAATCTGATAGGTGTATAAAAAAACTTGATAACATTAAAGGCATTGCCTATTTGATAAAGGCAACTAGACTATTGCAACAGCCTTCTAATTGTGCCTCCAGCCTCAAGTATTTCTCTACTCCAATACATTCCCACTCAGCTGCCAAAATGACCTTTCTGAGGTATAGTTTTCATTATGTCACTCCCCTACTCAATGATGGCTAGTGGACCCCTATTATCTACAGACACCTCTGTTTAGCAAGTAAAACCTTTAATAACCTGGCCTCTTCCTCCCTCTCCAGTCTTCTTAGTGTTTCCTCTCTTTCATGAACACTGCAATCCAGTCACATTGCCCTACATAACACATATCTATGCCTTGCACCTCACCTCTGCTTCTCAGAATCCCTGGCTCCCTTCAAGATGCAACTCAATTATTACCTATTGCAAGAGACCTTTCCTGATTTCCCCAGCTACTAGAATCTTCCCCTCTAAGGTACACTTCCATCTATTCTCTACATATTTGTATGTAACAACTTATTTATATGTTGTCTCTCCACTAGAATATGAGCTCCTTGAGGTATTTATGGTTTAATGAAGTGCATAACAATGCCTGCCATGTAGTAAGGATTTAATAAATGTTTGCTGATTGATTTTTAAACCCTTAGCTTGATTGATTAAGGAAAGAAAAACAAATACCAAACCTAAAATTGTAGAAGTAAAATTGACCCCAAAATAGATATTTGATAGAGAAATTTATCAGCAACTATTGTAACCAAACATATGCCTACAAAACTTCAAATTTAAATGAAATGGATGGACTCCTATAAAAATATATTCCAATTAGCAGCACTAGAAATAGAAACAGAAAACCTAAATACTTGGAACGATACAATGTTCATAGTTAATCTCCATCAAAATAGTTAAGCTAATGCTACTATATAAATACAACTGTCATTTAAAACTATACCAATTCAATTACTAAGAAGATTCATAAAATTAGATAAATAATACAAAATCCTCATGAGGGAGTGAAAAGTCAAGAATAGAAAAGGAATCATTTTAAAATGATAAAGAAGGGCATTTGGAATCACAAGATTTTGAATTACGTTACAAAAAATTATGAGTAATTATGAAAACCATCTGGTACTGGATATTAAAAATTAACATATTTACTTTGTCTATATTTTGTATTTACTCATCATGTTTATGTTGTCCCTATCCACTCTTACCACCTATCTCCCCAGTAAATGTACTCTTATTGAAAGCGAACTGTGTCATATTTATCTTTGTATCCTTAGCACACTGCATAATGTTTAGCACATTGTAAACATAAATAAATGCCTGTGGAAAGAGGGAGGGAGGGAAGGTAAGAGGAAGGAAGGAAGGAAGGAAGGAAGGAAGGAAGGAAGGAAGGAAGGAAGGAAGGAAGGAAGGAAGGAAGGAAGGAAGGAAGGAAAGAAAGAAGGACTTGAGTCACACCTCTCCTGCACATAACTCATCATATCAATAAAAAATGCAAAGACTAGGTTTACTCCTCCATGTCATGGATAAAGACAGAGGTCTTTGGCAGCTCTTGGGCTCTTGCCTCTTAAGGTGCACTTGTTTTCCTTTTCTTTAGCTTTAGTGAGTTTATTTTAGCTGAAAAGTTCTAAGTTCAGTTACAATCATTCTGAGGCCACAGTTAGGAAAAATTTCATACACCTAGGCAAAGGCTGGGTTCTCTGTCTAATCTTACATTATATCTATCTCTAGTTAACTCTTGGCCTCTTTGTAACTGAGGAAAAATTCAGTTTTCTGGAAATGTTGGATAATGTAAGCAGGTTCCATTACAGCATCTGTAGGTGAATAAATAGGCATCAGGAAGGGAAGTTGAGAACAGAACCAAGAATGTCTTAGTACAGCCTGTATATTCTTTTCTGCCCTGAATATAGATCCAAGGACAATCTTGAACAACTTTCTTCACTGCTAAAGTTCACTCCTCCTTTTACTCCATGCCTGCTCTAACCTTTCAAATGCCCATGCTTAGAATTTCTTTTTCCCCAATTCTAAAATAGCATCTTCCTTTAATACAAAATGCTAAAAATGTCCAAACACATTCAATGGCCTTGACTTTTTCAAGGAGGTGTACAAGCCCTGTTAAAATTGTGATTGTTTGGGGGACAGAGCCAAGATGGCAGCTGGAAAGCAGGGACTTGTGTGAGCTCTCCCCAGGTCCCTCCAAAAGCATATAAAAATAGATCTGAACAAGTTCTAGAACTGCAGAAACCACAAAATAGCAGAGCAAAGGAGGGTTCCAGCCTAGGACACCCTGGATGGTCACTGGTTAAGGTCTATCATGGATGGAGCTGGGAGCAGAGTGGAGCAGAGCCCAGCGTGGGCAGTGGCAGGATCAACCAGACTAAGAGCCAGGCAAAGAGGGCCCTAGCACCCTGAATCAGTGATCTGTGGCAGTTACCAGACTTCTCAACCCACAGACACCAAAAACAACAGAGAAGGTTAGTGGGAAAAGCTGCAGGGTACAGAGTGAAAGGAGTTCACGGTTCATCCACCACCCTTGGGGCATTGGAGGTGGTGCAGCTACAGAACTACAGCTACAGTTGCTTCTGCCCCCAGGCCCACCTGGTGGGAGGAATTAAGCATAGCCTGCTTAAGATCTGAATCACTGTCCAGGTTGGTGGTTCTTGGGGGAGGAGGAGCACTGGTGTGGCAAAGTCGGTTGTATAGAAATAGCTCTGAAAACAACAGTGCATCCCCTCAAGCTTGGAACAAAGTACTCTCTACTTTACAAGCAGTCATACCCCCATGAAAAACTCAAGGGTCAAGTAGTAGGCTGGGAACATGGCCAGGCAGCAAAAAAAAGACTCAGATTCAGACTCAGATTTTGGAATCTTTCTTTGTTGACAAAGAATACTTAACATACAGTCAGAAGAAGTTAACAAAGTCATAGAGCCTACAACAAAAACCTCCAAGAAAAAAATGAACTGGTCTCAGGCCATGGAAGACCTCAGAAAGGATTTGGAAAAACAACTTAGAGAAGTAGAGGAAAAATTGGGAAGAGAAACGAGAGTGTTGCAAGAAAACCATGAAAAACAAGTCAATGGCTTGCTAAAGGAGACTCAAAAAAATACTGAAGAAAAGAACACCTTAAAAAATAGACTAACTCAAATGGCAAAATAGCTCCAAAAAGTCAATGAGGAGAAGAATAGCTTGAAAGGCAGAATTAGCCAAATGGTAAAGGAGGTCCAAAGGACCACCAAAGAAAATACCACCTTAAAATTAGATTGGAGCAATTGGAAGCTAGTGACTTTGAGAGAAATCAAGATATTATAAAGCAGAACCAAAGGAATGAAGAAATGGAAGACAATGTGAACTATCTCATTGGAAAAACCACTGAGCTGGAAAATAGATCCAGGAGAGAGAACTTAAAAATTATTGGACTACCTGAAAGCCATGATCAAAAAAAGAGCCTAGATATCATGTTTCAAGAAATTATCAAGGAGAACTGCCCTGATATTCTAGAACCAGAGGGTAAAATAGAAATTGAAAGAATCCACCAATCTCCTCCTCAAAAAGATCCCAAAAAGAAAACTCCTAGGAATATTGTTGCCAAATTCCAGAGCTCCCAGATCAAGGAGAAAATACCACAAGGAGCCAGAAAGAAACTATTTTAGTATTGTGGAAACACAATTAGAAGAACACAAGATCTAGCAGCTTCTACATTAAGTGATCAAAGGGCTTGGAATATGATATTCTGGAGGTCAATGGAGCTAGGATTAAAACCACGAATCACCTACCCAGAAAAACTGAGTATCATGCTCCAAGGCAAAATATGGATTTTCAATAAAACAGAGGACTTTCAAGCTTTCCCAATGAAAAGACCAGAGCTGAGTAGAAAATTTGACTTTCAAACACAAGAATCAAGAGAAGCATGAAAAGATAAACCAGATAAAGAAATACTAAAGTTGAACTGTTTTGTTTGCATTCCTACATGGAAAGATTATGTGTATGATTCATAAGACCTCAGTATTAGGGTAGCTGAAGGGAATATGCAATATGTATATATATATACATATATATACAGAGAGAGAGAGAGGGAGAGAAAGAGAGAGAGAGAGAGAGAGAGAGAGAGAGAGAGA
>JAQQSZ010020183.1:0-10197 GCA_028646595.1 Phalanger gymnotis
TTAGAGAAATGAGGCAAGTGGGCTTCTGAATTTCGCACCATATACAGAAAATACATAGTCATGCTGGGTTCACTCAGCCTTTGGCTTTGAGGGCAGTTTTATGTGTATGTGAGTTTCAGGTAAGGGGGGGACAGAGACTTTTTCTTAAATCTAAGATCATTATTCTAACATTACACTTAATTATCTCACACGAGAATTTATATAACATCCATATTAACGGTGACATTTATAACCATTTCTCCAGTAACTTAAAAGTTAGTTTGATCACAAACTGGATATCCCCTGCTGATACTTCTATGCTTCCACCTGAGCTAATTGATAAGCCAGGTTGTCTGTCAGTATCCACAGAAGCACTGGCCTTTATTCATTCCTAAAACTGGGCTTGTGGAAAACCCAAGCAGGCTATGAGAATTTTTAATAATTGTGTAGACCCCACAGCTGAAACTCTAGATAAGAAAAGAGCTCCCTCTGGGTTCCCCAGAATTTGTTGGACCAAGACCCCACCTTGGACAGGAGTTCTTAACCTTTTGTATGTGTATCATGAAATTCATTGTCAGTCTAGTGATACCTTCTCAGACTGTTTTTAAATTAATAAAGTACATAGGTTTACAGATGAAACCAATTACACTGAAATATATTTATCAAAATATTATTCTAATATATAGTTTATAGACCCCCTGATATCTCTCTATAAACTTTCTTGGGGGTCCATGGACCTCAACACCCATGACATTTAATTAGTTGTACTCACACCTTGTCATTACCCTCTGATTGGAGGATGGAGCCATGACCTCCAAAATCTCCATTTAAGGAGGTGACTCAGTATAGACATGTTCTCATTCCCTACCTGCCCATACTGCTGTGAGACTTCTCCATCGTATCTCCTCCTATACACTTTAGCTTCCTTTTGTATATCCTTCCCCATTATGCTGTTAGCTCTGAGGTTATATCCCCAGTGCTTGGCACAGTGTCTGGCATATAGCAGGTACTTAATAAATGTTTACTGACTATCAATTATTGACTTGGGTTAAAAAAAAAACCCTGCCCAAGTATTCAAAAAGAGACAATTGACTTCCTAGTAGATGACAGGTGTCTCATCATTCTGGTCATCTTCTCCTGAATGTACTCTAACTCGCTTAGCCATTTCTATATGAAAATGTGGCAATTAAAACTGAACACAATACTCTAAATGTGGCCTGACCAGTACAGATTATCATAAAATTATTCTTCCCCCCTTTCTAGACACTTTGTCTCTCTTAATCCAGCCTAGAATAGTATTGGTTTTGTAATTACCTTGCCATTATGCCGATTCATATTAAACCTCAACTCCATTAAAAGTTCCAGATTTTTTTTCATATGACATGTTGTTAAGCTGTAGAGTAGACAAAAAGTCTTGAAAAGCTTTGCTGAAACATATAGGTAAAAAGCCAGGAATGTACCTAGGCAGCAAAGAAAAATGATCTTGTCTCCTAGGTTTACCTTTGTGAGAAGTGCGAGGTGGATCAGGAGAGCCCTGATCAATTGAATCTCCCAATATCTTTTTTTTTAATTAAATTGTTTTCAACCAATGAAAATCCACCTTCTCCACCTCCTACCATTTTAAATATTTTGATATCTCCTTAAAGTTTGTTCTGTTTCTAACTGATGATTGAATTAATCTACTCTGTTATTATCCCATCCCTTCTCCCTTTTTTCCTGTTTAAATAAATTTCTATATCCAAATTTGTGTGTATATTCTTCCTACCTTTGAGACTGAGGTTCAAATATCACCTGCTGCCCTACCCCTTCCTCCTTGTTTGTGCAGACTTCTATTTGTGTATTTTAATTATGGGAGATAATTTCCTTGATCCTTCTTGTCCCCTTCTCCACAATGTTTCCTCTTCCTTTCCTTTTCCATTCTCCTTTCAAGATCGTCACAACATAACAGACTCACTCCCAGACCTTCTGTTTAGTTGTTATTGTTGTTGGGCAGTCAGTCTTGCCTGACTCTTCATGACCCCATTTGAGGTTTTCTTGGCGGAGATACTAAAGTGGTTTGTCATTTCCTTCTCCAGCTCGTTTTATGAATGAGAAACTGAGGCAAACAGGGTTAAATGACTTGCCCAGGGTCATATAGCTTGTAAGAGTTTAAGGCTGGATTTGAACTCAGTTCTTCCTGACTCCAGGCCCAGACATTCTTGTGCCACCTAGTTGCCCTTCTCTCTAATTAAACTCCCTCAATAATGCCTGATAAGGACAGGGTTCTGAAGGGACACACGTATCCCCTCTCCATATTAGAATATAAACAGTTTATCTTTATTTAGTTCGTTATGATTGTTCACTCATGTTTATTTTTTTCTGTTTCTCTTCTGTTTCTACTTTGAAGCTTCTATGCAGCTCTGGGCTTTTCATCACAAATGACTGGAAGTTTTCTATTTCATGAAAGGTCCATTTTTTCCTTGGAGAATCACACTTAGAATTGTTAGCCTATATACTTTGCATTAGAGACAGCTGGTGGTTCAGTGGTTAGAGCATTGGATCTAGAGTCAGGAAGACCTGAGTTCAAATCCAACCTCGGATACTTCCCTAGCAGTGTGACCCTGGGCAAGTCACTTAACCTCTGATTGCTTGAAAAAATAAATCCACTGGAGAAGGAAATGGCAAACCACTCCAGTGTCTTTTCCAAGAAAACCCCAAATGGAGTTAGAAAGGGTCAGAAATGACTGAACAAAAACAACATGCTTTGCATTCTGGAATATCATATGCCCAAATCTCCACTCTTTTATAATGGTAACTGCTAAATCATGTGTGATTCTGACTGTGGCTCTTTGATACTTGAGTTCTTTTTTTCTGGCCACTTAACAGGATTTTCTTCTACTTTGTTTTCTGGTTCTAAGAGATACTGTTCTTTGATACTTCTATAACTCTTGTTTCTTTTCCATTTTTTTTTCCTGTAGCACTCTCATCTCATTTATATTGAGAAAACACTTTAATGCTTTTTTAAAAAAACTCATATTAACGTCCTCTCTTCTAGGAATTTTAACTGAACTTGCACTACTCTAGACTGGATATAGGGCCTCATCTTACCCTAGTATACTGCATTTCCCTGTGATGAATATTCTCTGTTGCCATTCCTAGTTAGACCTGTCCCCAGGATCTGCAGACTTCTCTTTGTCTCTCTTTTCCAATCTTGTCTGGAAAAAATGACTCACTGTGTTTTTTTTCATAGATTTCTCAAACAGGATTTAGCCTAGAATGTTTTCCTCATCTCTATGGAAGAGTTCTATGGTGGTGTTTGCCTGAACCTCTTGCTACTCAGCTATGTTGCCTCCATCCCCAATACAGAGACTTTCTTATCTGTTCTTTAGTTGGCCTTGCACAAGAACTAGGGTGAATGAAAACAAAACAAAATCATTTGCAGTTAAAATGAAGATTTATTCTAAAATGACATTATTCGTATAATAAAAGTGAAATTCCAGTGCTCCCCTCTCTGCCACCTCATACCTCATTGGGTTGTTATCCAGAAAGTACTTTATAAATGTTAATTATGATGGTTTCTGCATTCCCAAAAATCTACATTTTTAGATCCAATCTTTCCACCATTATATATTTCATCCTGAACATCTCCAGTGGAAGATCTCTTTACTATGCACAATACAGTACAGCGAAAGCCGAGCTTACCTCAACATGACTGGAGTTGATGGCATATACAGGTAGACTGAAGAAAGTAAGAATCCTGACAGGAATTCAAGCTAGAATTATGTCTGAGAAAACAAACTCCCTGGAACATCTTTGGTGAGATGCTTTCTAAAGGAGTGTTGACTAAAGAAACAATTGGAAATATAGTAACAGTCACAAAACCAAGCCTGCCTTTTGATACAAAAACTGCATTGCTGTGAAATTCATCTAATAATATTATAAAAAGAGGGAAAAGACCTTCAATAATTTGAAATATTGGAAAGAAGATAGGAACTACATCTACATGAAAAAAAATGTTCATAGCTGTTAAAAAAACACTTGACTTCCTATAATTATTTGTGATTGTTTAATAAATATCTCACTAAATTATAGTATTTTCATGCAACAAAATATTATGGTGCTATAAAAAATAGATACAAATGTTGATATAGGCAAATATGGAAAGACCTATGTGAATTGATAGAAAGTGAAATTAGGAGGACCAGAATTCTAGACACATTGACTATGACTAAATAACTACACTCCTTTTCTTCTTTCCTTTTCTCTTTTCTCTATTTTGTCATTTTCTTTAAACTAATGACATTTTTCTAAATTATATAATTATGCTATTCAACTTGGAGGATCAAAGCAATTCTTCACTTCTAAAAATTAAATATATCCTTAAAGGATAAATATTCAAAAAGACTGGGAAGGCAGTTTTTAAAGCATTTCCAAAACTGTTTCAGGTAATGTTAGCTTCACAAAAATAAGTGTGTGACCTCCCTAGAGGATTTCCTTGAATGGCCTAACATTTGTTAGGATGTTTAAATTCTGCTGTTTCCTGAAATATCAGTCATATTATAGTAACACTTTGTAAAGCAGAATCCTATTCACACCTTGCTTTCTAAGTATTTTCTTCTTTCCCCTCTAGGAAGTTAGAAATGGCCTGGATTAGAAAAGAACCCATCCTTTACATTTGTATTCTGTAGACAGATTCTCTCGTCCATTTCATTTATCCATCACATTCTTCCAATGATCTACACTTCACTATACTCAATCAATTGAGTGGGACTTCATATGTGGGACATCAAGATTTGAGTAAACCACTCTATTGACTCATTGCTCTAAAAACAATACTTCCGGACTTTAAAAGCCTGCTAGTTTACTTTTGTAGAGAGCCGATGCTCTAATTGTATTTTGTTGCTTAATTCTGGAGAGTCATTTGGATTGCTTATGAAAATATTCAGGTTGTATTCTATCCTGAGATAACCATTTATACTCTAATACTTAAATGGTCTCTGGTGCACCCAAACCTTTTTAACTTCTACTAATTTTAGCAATAACCTCTCAATTGCCAAATCTGATAGCCTTTTCTCAATCATCCTTTTTGAACTCTCTGAATTATCTGACACTGTTTATCACCCTCTCCTCCTAAATACTCTTTCTCCTCTTAGTTTTCTCATATATTCCTCCTCTATCTCCTTTGCTGGTTCATTATCTATCACACATCACCTAACTGAAATAATACTACAAGACTCTGTCCTAGGCCCTCTTCTCTTTTCTCTCTTCACCCTTTCACTTGATGACAATAACCGCTCTCATGGGTTTAATTATCATCTTTATGCAGATGAATCCCCAGTCTTTATAATCCAACCCTAGCTCTCTTCTGAGTTCCAGTCATGTATCACCAATTGACTACTGGCCATTTCAAATTGCGTGACCTAGAGACATTTCAAACTCAAGATATCTAAAACAGACTGTATCTTTCCCTGAAAACTCATCCCTCTCCCAGTTTCTGCAGAGAGCACCAGCGTTCTTCCAGTCTCCCAGATTCATGACCTCAGCACATATTCTTCCCTCTTCACTGTCACCCAACACATCCAATTAGTAGCCAAATCTTGTTGTTCCTACTACAGTCCATCCCCTAGTCACCACTCACATTGCCACTGCCTTAGTTCAGGTCCTCATCACCTCTTGCCTGGACTATTTCAATACTTCCTAATTTGTCTCCCTGCCTCAAGTCTCTCCCTTTTCCTATCCATCTCCCATACAGTATGCATTTAGAAGAAGATCTTATCCTTTCCAATAAGCTCCAATGCTCCCTCTTGCCCTAAGGATCAAACATAAGTGCTTATCACTGTCATTTAAAGCCTTTTACTATCTCCAACCTACCTTTCAAGTTTCATTAAACATTAATGTCCTTATTACAGCACTCTATAACCAAGACAAACTAGACTTCTTGCTACTTTGCATACTTCATCTTCCACCTCCTTGACTTTGTTCTAATTTCCCACCATGTCTGAAATGTACTTCCTGCTTACTTTGGCCTTTTAAAAAT
The DNA here is from genome assembly GCA_028646595.1 of Phalanger gymnotis. Classification (NCBI taxonomy): domain Eukaryota; kingdom Metazoa; phylum Chordata; class Mammalia; order Diprotodontia; family Phalangeridae; genus Phalanger; species Phalanger gymnotis. The sequence goes on from JAQQSZ010020183.1 coordinate 5,996, forward strand.
CCTTGTTTTTGGTCAAGATTCATGTGAAATACAACTTCCTACATGAAACCTTTCCTGATTTCCACAGCTGCCAGTACCTGCCCTCGCCAAATTATATTTGTATTCATTTTGTATTTATCTGAAATACACAGTAGGTACATATTGTCTCCCTAATAGAATGCAATCTCTGAGGACAAGAGTTGTTTCATTTTTGCCTTCATGTCCTTAAAACCTAGTATAATGCTTAGCATATAGTAGGCCCATATATAAATTTATTAAGATTGAGACTGTGTGTGATATCTAGAGTACATATATATGCATTATGTTTCAGTTGCACAAAGGAAATTAAGAAAATTGAAAATGCTACCAGACTATTTTATAATACAACAAGTAGCAGAGAAGTTAATCCCCATCTCTCATCTTCTTCACATGGAGTTAAGAAACTGAATTAAATAGGCAGGTAGACAGATTCACATACAGATTGTGACTTTAGTAAATATGTATATTGGCATATATGTGTATGTATATAAACAGAGACTATATATACATTATATATACTAAATATATGTGTGTTAGTATATGTATATATGCATATGCTAAATGTAATCAACAACGAGGAGAAATATACATATTTCATATACATATAACGAGGAGAAATATACATATACACATATGTCAGTCTTCTAGGTTTCCTGTTTCTCATATATATGCTAAACCATCACAAAAATTTACATGCAACGTATCCTAAGCTTTCCCTCTTGGATCACCGTCTTGTCATGGCAGAGGGGCTTGCAAAGCTCAATGAAACTATGAGCCATGCCTTGCAGAATTACCCAAGATGTACAAGTCATAGCAGAGAGTTCTGACAAAAGATGATCCACTGGAGAAAGAAATGGCAAACTACTCCAGTATCTTTGCCAAGAAAATCCCATGGACAGTATTAAATTGTAAAAGAGATGACATTGAAAGATGAGGCCTTCAGGTCGGAAGATGTCCAATACATTACTGGGAAAGAGTGGAGGACAATGACAAGTAGTTAATGAAGCAACTGGGCCAAAGCTGAAAGGAAGCTCAGCTGCAGATGTGTCTGGTGACAAAAATAAACTCCAATGCTTTAAAAATCAATATTCTGTAGGAACCTAGAATGTAAGATATGTGAACTAAGGTAAGCTGGATGTGGTCAAACAGGAGATAGAAAGATTAAACATCATTATCTTGGGTGTCAGTGAACTTAAGGATGGGAATGGGTGAATTTAATTCAGGTGATCATTACGTATACTATTGTAGGCAAGAGTCCCTTAGAAGAAATGGAGTATCCCCCATAGTCAATCAAAGAATGATAAAAGCAGTACTGGGGTATAATCTCGAAAATTACAGAATGATATCTATTGAAATCCAAAGCAAACCATTCAACATCACAGTAATACAAGACTATGCTCCAATCATTGATGCTGAAGAGACCAGTTGATCATTTCTATGAAGACTTGCAACACATTCTAGAAATAATGGGGGGAGGGGAGAGAGACAGAGACAGAGAGAGAGGTCACATTCGTTATAGGGGACTGAAATGCTAAAGTATAAAATCAAAAATAATTGGAACAGGCAAATTTGGTCTCAGAGTACAAAATGAAGCAAGCAGAGACTGATAGAGTCTGTAAGATAACTCACTAATCATAACAAACACTCTTTTTCAGCAGCCTGAAAGGTGACTCTACACATGGATATTACCAGATGGTCAATATAGAAATCAGACTGATTATATATTTTGCAGCCAAAGGTGGAGAAATTCTATGGAGTCAGTTAAAATAAGACGTGGAGCTGACTGTGGCTCAGATCATGAGTGTCTTATTGCAAAATTCAGGCTTAAATTGAAGAAAGTAGGGAAAACCATTAGACTGTATAGGTATGACCTAAATAATATCCCTTATAAATATGAAGTAGAGGTGATGAGCAGATTTGAGGGATTAGATCTGGTAGATAGAGGGCCTGAAGAACTGTGGACCGAAGTTCACAATTTTGTACAGGAGACAGCAATAAAAAAATTCCAAAGAAAAAGAAGAACAAGAAAGCAAAATGGCTGTCTGATAAAACTTTACAAATAGCTGAAGAAAAAGGAAAGGGAAAAGGGAAGGGAAAAGGGGAAACATATACCTACGTGCATGCAGAATTCTAGAAAATAGCAAGGAGAGGTAAAAAGATTTTCTTAAATGAGCACAATAGAATGGGGAAGACAAGAGATCTCTTCAAGAAAATTGTTGATATTTCTCCCATTAGTTCTAATTCTTCTTTACAACATGATTAATGTGAAAATATGTTTAATGAGAATGTATATGTAGTGCCTTTATCAGATTGCATGCCATCTTGGGGAGGGGGGAGGAAAGGGAGGTGGAGAAAATTTAAAACTCAAAAGCTTATGGAACTGAATGTTGAAAATTAAAATAAAATTAATTAATTTAAAGGAAAAAAAGAAAATTGGTGATATCAAGGGAATTTTTAATGTAAAAATGGGAATGATAAAAGACAAAAATTGTAGGGACTTAATAGAAGTAGAAGATTAAGAAGTAGAAAGAATACACAAAGAAACTATGCAAGAAAAATCTAACATCACCAATAACCACAATGGTATAGTTATTGATCTAGAGCCAGACATCCTGAAGAATGAAGTCAAGTGGGACTTAGGAAGTATTGCTAATAATAAGGCTAGTGGAGGTGATGGAATTCCAGCTGAACTATTTAAAATCCTAAAAGGTGGTGCTGTTAAAGTGCTGCACTCAATATGCCAGCAAATTTGGAAAACTCAACAAAAGCTACTGGATCAGAAAAGATCAGTTTATATCTCAATCCTGAAGAAGGGCAATGCCAAGGAACGTTCAAATTACTGAACAAGTGTGCTCATTTCACATGCCAGGAAGGTTATACTTAAGATTCTGCAAGCTAGGCTTCAGAAATATTTGAACCAAGAATTATCACAAGAGCAGTCTGGTTTTCAAAAAAGCAGAGAAATTAGAGACCGAACTGCCAAGATTCACTGGGTTATGGAAAAAGCAAGAGAGTTCCAGAAAAACATCTAGTTCTACTTCATTGACTACACTAAAGCCTTTAACTGCATGGGTCACAACAAAATGTGGCAAATCCTCAGAGATAGGAGCACCAGATCATCTTACTTGTCTCCTAAGGAACCTGTATGTAGGACAAGAAGCAACAGTTAGAACAGAACATGGAACCGATTGGTTTAAGATTGAAAGAGGAGTACAACAAGGCTGCATATTGTCACTTTATTTAGTTTATTTATATACAAAGTACATCATGTGGAATGCCAGGCTGGATTAATCAAAAAACCAGAATTAAGGCTGCCAGGAGAAATATCAGCAATCTCAGATGTGCAGATGACACAACTCTGATGGCAAAAACTAAAGAAGAATTAAGAAGCCTCTTGATAAATGTGGAAGAGGAGAGTGGAAAAAACTGACTTGAAGTTTCACATTTTAAAAACTAAGATCTTGGCAACTGCTCCCATCACTTCCTGGCAGTAGAGGGTGAAGAAATGATGACAAAGTCAGATTTTATATTCTTGGGCTCTAAGATCACTGCAGACAGCAACTGCAGCCATGAAATCAAAAGACACTTGCTCCCTGGAATGAAAGCTATGGACAGCATACTAAAAAGCAGAGACCTCACCTTCATCTTACCAATATATGTCTATATAGTCAAAGCTACGGTTTTCCAGGAGTGATGTATGGCTGTGAGAGCCGAACTATATGGAAAGCTGAGCACTGCGGAATCAACACTTTCGAATTGTGGTGCTAGAGACAACTTTTGAGACAGCAAGGAGACCAAATCAGTCAATGCTTAAGAAATTAATTCAGACTATTTGCTGGAAGGTCAAATACTGAAGGCAAAGCTTAAATACTTTGGTCACATAATGAGAAAAGAAGACTCATTGGAAAAGACCCTGATGTTGGGAAAAATTGAAGACAAAAAGAAAAGGGAATGGTAGAGGATAAGACGGATCAGTGGTATCATGGAAACAACAAACATGAACTTGGACAGACTTCAAGAGATAGAGAAGAATAGAAGAGACTAGCGTGCCATGGTGTAACATCAATTAAGTTGGGACTTTCTTACTGTTTTAAAATGATTAAGTCTTGATTGATTGAGTCTTACTAGGTGCTAAGCCCCAGGCCCCAACCCCTATTTGGTGCTAAGCCTAGGTAGGTGTGAAC
>JAQQSZ010020184.1:0-10197 GCA_028646595.1 Phalanger gymnotis
GGGGGGGAGGAAATGGGGAGAAAATCTGTAATTCAAACGCCTGTGAAAATCAATGCTGAAAACCAAACATGTCAAAAATAAATTTAAAAAAAAGTGACTAAGATAATGAGGGAACTCTAAGCTACATCATTTAAATCTCCATGATAAAAGGAATAGTTATTGGAGATTGTGCTCAAGAGGGTGTTCAAGAAGGATGAGAGGCATCAACTGTCAGATTTTCATGTATTGGTTAAAAGAACGGAAAAGTGACTTTTGTAAGATACATATGGTCAGAGTTGCTATGATAATTAAATGAGTCAACACATATAAAGTACTTTGAAAACCTTACAATACTACATAGATGCCTGCTAGTATTATTTCAGTATCTGAAGGGTTATGTCATTAGAAGAACATGTCTTTGACTTCTGCTTGGCCTCAAAGGGGAGAAGTAAAGGTAGAAACTTTAGAGGCTTATTTCTATCTTAACGAAAGGGAAAAAATAATTTCTAAAAATCAGGTATATTAATACATAGAATGGGCTGCCTTGGGATGTAGTGAGTTCCCCATCTCTAGAAGTTCTCAAGCAGAGGTTAAATGACTCCCTATTGTGGAGTTAGTTGTAAAGAGGAATTTTTTCAAGTGGAGATTAGACTAGACGATTCAAAAGTTCCTTCTACCTCAAAGATTTGCTTTTGTGGAACACATAAAACTTAAGCTACACTAAACACAACTTAGCATTTTGACAAAAATTCAGAAGATAGTTACCAATGTCTTGGTGCCTTAAGGCACCAGTTCACACTGTGCAAGACTACAGATATCAGTATAAAGAATTCTGTCGGGTATGCACAGATCCAAAACTATATACCCTAAAATTTCTGTTTTTTTTTAATAAATCCTTAACATCAACTTATTTGTCCTTCATCTCTCATAAAAAGAGAAGGCCAAGAAATCCATCTATTTGAGCTTATCCTGATCCAAATTGAAATGAAAATATAAAACTTTTACAGAAAGTTTTAATTTCTCAAACAAAGATTTTAGTAGAGAATAGCTTAACACAAAATGCAAACATAGTAATTTGAGTAAGTTGCTCTTTGAAAGCCTAACATTGAAGGGAAAAAATACGTGATACTTCCACCAATTACAGAATTAATTGTCAAATGTTTCTTTTAAATAGTTAAGAAAAGCCAAGATGTTAAAATGGTTTCTGTCATGTCCTCTATTGGCATTTTCAGAAGTATTCTGAATATGGTACTAATGAGACCAAGGTCAAAGGCCCGATTCCAGTACGGGTCAGTTAGCTTTGCACCAAAGGAAGCTTTCATTCCTTAGCCCCGGACCTCACCTCAAACTCTAAAATGTAAACCTTTCATTTCAAGTAGGGGCAAGCACAGTAAGGCACTATGCATAGTAGCACCATAATCATCATAAACAAGACATTTTTTACTACCAGTCACATAACTAGAAAAATATGGAACTTGGAACTTTACAGATTCTAGGTTGTAGGGAAAATCATGGTACTGTAAGTTTGATGGGATGTAGAAATGTTGCAGAAGGGATCTTTGAACAGATTAGTCTTTGAGGTTCCTTTTAGCTGTTAGAGTCTGTTGTTGTACCGTGCCATAACAGTGGGTTAGAAAAGTGATAGAAAAAGAATTCTTTTAATCCATATCCTAGATGTACAGAGAACCTGAGCAAATCACTTAGTTTCTATCTGCTTCGGTTTCCCCATGTATAAAATGAGGATAACAGCACAAACCTTACAGGGTTCTTGTGGAACAATATTTGTAAAACTCTATATAAATGTTAGTTATTATTATTGTCACTTCATAATTAAGAAATCTAAGGCCTAGTCTTTGGGGTCCAAGTCAAATGTTCTTTCTATTGCTGTCCTAGCCCTCAAAGAATATGTCCCATCAATGGTAGGTCAGTAGCATTATATCAATCAATATGTACATTACATGTATAGACTAGATAAAGATTGTTTCAAATAACATATAATACCTATAGAAATTTGATTGATTTTTACAATTACAAGAAAAACAAAGGAAATGAATACTTGATAGGAAAAATATGTTTCTAATATTCCATTTCTTTCCGAATATCATTCCAATAGTCTTCAGTAAAAAAAGTATTTAATAATTTCCTTCACTGGAAATCAAACATTGAAGATAATGCTTAACTTCGTAGCCACAAACAACATTAGCAAATTCATTTTTGCAGTGAACATAAGTGAGAGTAATAATAATTTTTAAAAATGTATCCGTATCAGAGCAAATTGGCAATAAAAAGGATCCTGGAAACACTTTGAATTTAAAGACTATTTTGAAAAACTAATGAAAAATATGATGTCTGTCCCCTGTTCCTGTGTCCTTGGGTTCCTAATTAAAAGAGCTTTGCTTCAATCAACAAAGGCAAGTCTATTGTCTGGCCAATAAACAAAAGCTTCGCCCCACTCTTTCTGTCTCTACTGTCTAATCTAGTTAAATCTTTTTTTTTCTTTTAAAGAAACAACCTGGGCTGAAGGTCAGGAAGGACATTCATTCCAAAATTCTAAGTGGGCTAATTGTAGCTCACTCTGAAGAAGAGAGATCCTCTGTGGATCTGCCATGCATGGGTGAGGGCTTGTCAATAGCACAAAGGGCTCCATTATTGCTGTATCAAAGTAAATAGCTGGGGGAAAAAAGTGAGTCAGGAAGATGAATGATGAGCTAAGTGTTAAGCAGACATTGAATGCAAACAGTGGTGCACCGTTGTTCTTAGAAAGAATGTATGGAGTATCTGTTAACCCCTTCGTTCCCCTGAAAAAATGTGGGGTTCAGATTCCTTGTAAAATCCCTGATACAGAAAGTTTGAAGGGATGTTGACAAATAATAATAATTAACAATAATGATGGCAGTAGTAATATAAGTGATGATGATGGTAACTAGCATGTAAGTAGGGATTTAACATTTGAAAAATGCTTTTCATATGTCATTTCCTTTGATCTTCACAACAAACCTATGAAGTAGGTGCTATTATTATGATTCCTGTTCATAGATTAGGAAACAAGACTGAGAGAGGCTAAATGACTAGCCTAGGGCCACACAGCTAAACCAGTGCATGGGCGGGGGGACACCTTATTCTCTATCTACTTGGCCCACTATAATAATACCAATCAGATCAATCTTATTCAATAGGTCTTTAAGATTTGCAAATTTCTTCTCCCTCCCCCTCAACAAACCTGGGTATCTAAGAGTGAGAGTCTACCCATTTTACAGATAAGGAAAGTGGAGCTCCTACAAGGTAAGAGACTTGCCCAGTTATATATGTCAGAAGTGACATTCAAATCTACGTCCCCTGATTCCATGTCTAACACTTTCCGTTGGATTACGCTATTGACCTGAATTAGAATTGGAATGTTCCTTTAATTTAAAGAATAATCACTTTCCCCTTACCCAGCTTTGATCAAGCTGTCAATTTTAAACGTAATGAGAATCTGAAACCTGTTTGACCCTAACTTTGATGTACTCAAGATTCATACTAAAGGACCACATTATATGTAAAGTTGTTACACTTTTTCACTCATTCAAAATGCATTGAAACATTTATTGAGTTTTATTTATAATTCAGGGCTTAGGTAGGAGGAAGGCAATACAAATTCAATTAAATTCAACAAACATTTATTAAGTACTTAGATCTTGGTGCGGGGGTGCTGGGAGAAAGATATTGATTTTAGATAAGATATGGTCTCTGATAAGGAAAGGAAGGGGAAAGAGAAAGGAAGAATTTATATAGCACCAACTATGTGCCAGGCCTATGTATTAATGGCCTTAGCAACAAATATGGTCTCATTAGATTCTCACAAAGACCCTGCAAGGCAGGTGCCATTATTACTCCCATTTTATATTTGAGGGAAACAGAGGCTAAGTGACTTACCCAAGCTCACCCAGCTTTTAAGTGTCAGAGGTCAGATTTGAACTCAGATGTTCTTGACTATGGGCCAGGTTCTTTATCCCCTGAGTGACCAGCTGCTTTCTACTTGGTCAAGAGGTAAGATATTATGAAAGTACAGAAAAGTGTTCTGGCTTCCTTTGTTGTTGTTTTTTAGTCATTTCAGTCATGTCTAAATCTCCATGACCCTCATTTGGGGTTTTCTTGGCAAAGATACTGGAGTGGTTTGCCATTTCCTTCTCCAGTTCATTTTATAGATGAGGAAACTGAGGCAAAGAGGCTTAAGTGATTTGCACAGGGTCACAGAACTAATAAGTACCTGAGGCAAGATAATTCAACATCAAGATGAATCTTTCTGATTCCAAACCCAGTGTTCTATCCACTATGTCACCTAGCTGCTCCTCTCTGGCTTCCTGGACATAGCCATTTTTGAAACAGATTGTCTCTTCTCTAAACACAAACGTGGATTTTCCTGCTACTCATCTTCACCCCATCCAAGACTGAAGAACAGATGTAGGTAGAAGGCTGAAATGGGCTTCAATCCTTAAAAATTTCCTGCATGTGACATCAGAAATGATTAAACAGCAGACATCCCTGAGCAATACCCTGCCCTTACCTATGAAACCCCAGACTCATGTCTCAGTTGCTGAGTTGCCCTGTTGTATGAGGGACAAGACCTTTACACTGAAATAGGAAGAGTGAGGAGAGCTTGGTGTTACCTGGGTGACAAGTCTAGAGAGTGGCCTCTGATTAGATGATTGATCCCATTTTCTCCCCTTCTGTGGCCCTAAGATAATGAGGCCTAGTGATGTATTCTGGTGTTTGCATCCTTGGTTTGCATCCTGTTACTGAGATGCAGATGTCTCAGCTACGGGTGGTGATCCTGTTGAAGCCATTTCTTCATTGGCTATGATTCAGATGTGTCCTATTCCCTGAACCCCTTTCCATCCCCATCCCACCACTATCCATGTCTTCACGTGTCTCAAGTAGTTAGGCCTTGGAACTTGCCTTCTGTGAGTTAAAATACTGGTAATAAAGGTCTCCTTCAGTGTCTGTTTGGATACTTTTTCAAAGGCCTGCTATAACAATAGCCAATAAATAGTAAATACATATTTGTTAAGCACCTACTTTTTGCCAGACACTGTGCCAAGTGCTGAGGATATAAAATATGGAAAAAGAAAGACAATCCCTGTCCTCAAGCTCCTTGTAATCTAATAGTGGAAGACATCATTCATATAGAAGCTGAAAAGGTAACCCACATAAGTCAGTCAGAGAACTGAGGTACTGCAGCCATGTGTGAAATGAGAAGTCTGAGCTGAAGTCTCTCCTTAAATGGTGTTTGAAATTCATTGTGCCACCCTCCAATCAGAGAAGCAAAGGCTAATGAAGAGGTAGAGTACCAGGGCTGACAGGATTTTGTAGATCTTTGAGCAGCTAAGTGGCACTGTGGTTAGAGTACCATCTGGAGTCAAGAAGACCTAAGTTGAAATCCAGCCTCTGACACTTATCAGTATTGTAACCTTGGGCAAGTCACTGGACAAACAATCTATTTGCATCATTTTCCCCATCTGTGAAATGGGTGTAATAATAGCACATACATCCTAGGGTTAGTGTGAGGACCAAAAGAGATAATAATCATAAAGAGCCTAGAACATAGTAAGTGCTACATAAATGGCAGTTATTATTAGAGGAAGATGAGGTTGTCTCAACAATGAACTTCCTGGGGCATAGTAGAGAAGTCTCCAGGAAGTGCATCCAGGTAAGAAATGATATATCCCACAAAATGCTGCAATGGGCTGAGATAGGTATGAGTATAAATGATTTAAACCTACAACCTTGTATGATAGATATATTAGAAAAGTGCAAATAAAGTATTTTCTAAGGTCACAAGGGAAAGATAATCAGTTAAAGACTGAGGAACGTTAAATGTAGGAGTTTAATTTGAATTGGTAAGGATTGGAGAGGAAGGAACATAAGACACATTCCAAATATAGCGAATATATGAGTAAAATCATAGAAATAAAATAGTCCAGATTGTATACAGTGGATACAAAATAGGCCCAATCTTTCTGGACTGTAGGGTACATGTTGAAGACAAATATGAAATAAATCTAGAAGGATCCTATAGTATTGAAGTAGCCCCTGCCCTAAGGTTACCATCGCAATTATTACTTGTACTGATGAGTCAGGGCCATAGAGCATGGCCACTTTTTTTCCCTTGAGGGTCTAGGGGTAACCCAGAGAGGTTGGGGAGTTGTTGCTTCAGCATGACTCAACCCATTTTCTTTTACAATCATGAATTTCTTTCATGATATCTTTTAAATCACTTCTCCTACATAACTTATTCTTTATAATATGTTATAATGTGATTTGTTTCTTTTGAAGGAAGAAATGACCTCGGTCTGAACTTACGAAAACAGAAGATTTTCCGTGATAGGTTTGAGTAGGCTGAAGTGTAGCATTGTGTTTCTTTAAGTCAATTCTAAATTAAACTAAATGAGAAATATTTCTTTCCAAGCTAATATTTCTAATTTTCATTCTTTTAAAAAATTTTCATTATGGTGATTTGTGTAAATGTTACAGATTTAGGTAACCCTTGGAAATAATAATCTCATCATTATTAATTCTTTAAGTATTCAGCAAAATGTTATTAATCACCATGCACATATTTCACATTACTGTAACTGTGTAAGTCCTTCTACAGGGTTTGCTATATAACAGCATTAATTAGCTTAGCTATTATTTTAATGATTCAAATCATTTTCAAAAGGGTCATCAGGTTTTACATTTTAGTCTTTTGCTGTAATGCATTGAGATCTTCAATACACTAAGCATCTTTAATGGAATTTGAATGCCAAAGTTTATAAAACTTTTAAAACTGTTTTTCTGCCATTGGTATATTCTCTGAGCTTGCATAAGCCAACCACATTTGCTAGGACTGGCAGTAAAGGGAGAGGAAGGTTCATTTGGAAATCTCCAAGATGAAATTATACATAGAAGGGTGTGTTTGAATCATGAGGATATGGCCATGATAAGGCTTCCCCTCCGCACAAAAAAATGGATCCTTCTGGTAAAGAGAGAAAACTAGGATTATGTGGATAGGGCATAGCCCCAAGGTGCTAAATTTAGAGGGTTTTGATGGCACTTGTGATTGTTCAACAAAATAAAATCATCTGTTTAAAATTTATTTAGCAAAAATAATAAGTTAATATACAAAATTAAATTAAAATATGAAATTACCAAATGACAGCCTGGGGTGATAACTTCCTCTCTATTTCCCTGCTTTCCTCCCCCCACACTTAACTGATGGAATACTTTATTGCACTTGCCCCGGGTGCTATATAGAGTACTTGCCCCAGGTGCAAAAACCCCTAGTTTCAGCTCTATTTCTGTCAACCACTAATATGAAGTAATACTAGAGCAGTGAGACTGGAATCATAAGGTGTCTCAAAACTACAGGTTATCAGAATGAATTTGCCTGGAGAATAAAAGACAGTGAAGGAATGAGAATTCTCTTTCAATGTTTAAAGTGCTCTCACATGGGAGAAAGTTTCAACATTCTGTCTTTGGTGGAACTTGGAGCCATTGCTAGAAGTTACATGAAGGTTCAATTCAAGGAACAATTTTAAACAGTGATTCAAAAATGGGCACACTACATTGTTCTTCTATTCAAAAGAATTAAAGTAAAAAATAAGAATAACTTCAAAAAATGTATATCACATGAAGCATAGTATAAAGCAAAGAGCCCTAGATTTAGAGTCAGAAGACCCATGACTGAATCCTGGCCTCGTCACTTATTATCTAAATGTCTTTGGACAAATCACTTCATTTTGTTTATCCTAAATTTCCTTGTCTGCAAAATGATGGAGTTGGACAAACAGATATATAAAGTTATATCTGGCTTTAAATAAAATGATCTAAAACCTTTCTCTGCATAGGAAGGAACTTTTAAACTACAGTTTTAGAATTTTCCAATAATGAAATGGAAAGTCTTGGAATGTAATGAGTTCTCCATCACTGAAAATGATCAAAAAGGAATTGAATGGCCACTTTTCTGGGCTACTAAAGAAATGATGACTGCTACAGTAAGGTTTGGAATAGATGACCCCAATGTCCTGTGCATTGTGAAGTTCTACACAAATTCAACAAAGAACTTTATCACCCTGCTTCAGTTACCTTCTTCTTTCCCACCTCTGCAGTCTCCTTCTCTCACTGCTAAATTCTAGTCAAAGGTTTCATTTTCAAAAGGGCTCGGACCAGTTATCCTTCATTCTCTAGACTTCATGACCATGGTCCCATGTGATTACCTTCCCCATTCCTGCCTCTCTGCTTTTAGTTCCCTTTTGTGTGTTTTCTTCTCTCATTAGAATGTAAGCTGCTTGAGGGCAGGACCTGTCTTCCATTTTGCTCCAGCAATTAGAATAATGCAAGCACAGAATAATTAATAAGTGACTATTATTAATCTGTTGTTGTTGGATTTCACAATTATATTGAATAATGATGCAATGGAAAGATTATTAAATTTGGACTCAGAAGACCTAAGCTTGATTACTTTCTCTTAGTATTCATGTAGCTTTTGACAAATTGTTTCTCTTTTTAAAATTAATTTTATTTATTTTTTCTTATATGTCAAGTTCCAAAATGTAAAGTTTGAAATAGATGACCCCTGATGTCCTGTGCATGTGAAGTTCTACATAAATTCAACAAAGTACTTTATCACCCTGCTTCGGTTACTTTCTTCTTTCTACCTCTGTAGTCTCCTTCTTTCATCACTAAGTTCCAGCCAAAGCTTTCATTTTGAAAAGGGCTCAAAGCACAGTCTGCACTGGAAAAGGCCACAATGTGACACAGATTTATAAATATATGTAAAGCCATACTATGCATACTTCTATTTATCAGTTCTTCCTCTGGATGTGGATAGTATCTTCCTTCATAGATGCTTTATCATTGATTTGAATATTTATAATATTCAGAATAACTTAGTTCCAAACTTCATGGAACAAATCATCTTAATAAAAGGATTTGTTCTGCAAAACTTAGATTCAGTCAAAAGGCTTCACTTGAGGATCTAGAGGGCCACATGTGGCCTCAAAGCTGCAGGTTCCCTACCCCTGACTTAGTTATTCACAATTATTTTTTGAGTAATATTGCTGTTACTGTATACAATGTTTTCTTGGTTCTGCTCATTTCACTTTTCATTAAACAAAAATCATGCAAGTCTTCCCATGTTTTTCTCAAATCAACCAGCTCATCATTTCTTACAGCACAGTAGTATATGATCACAATCATACACCACAATTTGTTCAGCCATTCTCTAATTGATGGGTATTCCCTTAATTTCCAGCTCTTTGCCACCACAAAGAAAGATGATATAAATATTTTAGAACATAGAAGGTCTTTTCCTTTTTTCCTATTTACCTTTGGAAATAGACATAGCAGTGGTATTGATGGATCAAAGGGTAGAGGCAATTGAGAACTCTTCAGGCATCATTCCAGATTGCTCTCCAAAATGGCTACATGAGTTCACAGTTCTACCAACAGTGTAGAGACTTAACACAAGGTTAAGTCTCAGTTTCCTCCTTTGTAAAATTAAGCAGTAGAACTAAATGAACTGCTTTTAAGTTCTAGAGTACTAAATCAAACGATCTTATGAATAACCACTGAGCCTGTAATTATGAATGCCAAATACTTTATTTTATACTTCCAGTCAATAATGTTTGAAATCATTGTTATATGTTTTTTTTCAAGTCATTGCCTTCATGCTATGAATATAGGTGAGGACTCACTGTCTTCTTAGAACATATGCTCGGGGGCGGAGCCAAGATGGCCGCATGAAAACAGCATCTTGCTGGAGCTCTCTCACAAGTTCTGTTGGATTCCTATAAAAAAGTGAATCTGAGCAGATTTGAGAGAGTTAGAAATTGCGATCACTCTGACTGGGGCAAATTTCCCAGCCAGGAGAATCTGAAAGGCTGAAGGAACGATTCTGTAGGCTAGCAAAGCGCTCAGCCTGCAGAGCTGCCCCAGACGGAACCAAAGCAGAAGCGGCTGGCCGGGAAAACCCACGTGGGAGACAGGCTGGGAGAAAGCCGGGCGCCTGAAACCAGCGCAGATCCCCAGGCCTCCCAACACAGGACAGCACTCTGTGGAAGCAAGGAGAGGCAGCGCAACGCCACCGACGGTGAGATACCAGCCCCTGAGGCTTGCAGCCCAAAGGTTTCAAACACTTCTTGAGCTTCCAGGAGACATAATGGCCAGGTAAACGGCTCTAATCCCTCCCCTCCCCAC
>JAQQSZ010020185.1:0-10197 GCA_028646595.1 Phalanger gymnotis
GAAGGAAGGAAGGAAGGAAGGAAGGAAGGAAGGAAGGAAGGAAGGAAGGAAGGAAGGAAGGAAGGAAGGAAGGAAGGAAAGAAGGAAGGAAGGAAGAAATACCTATATACAGAGAGAGGGAGAAAGGGAGGGGAGAGAGAGAGAGAGAGAGAGAGAGAGAGAGAGAGAGAGAGAGAGAGAGAATATCTGTGATCATTAAATTTTGTTGTATTTTAATTACTAGGAAGTTGATGATTCATGAATGGAATCTATAGAAAGTCTGTACCTATACCCATCCCAACTTCATACAGCTGTTTGGGGGACAATTCCCATCTTTCAACTCCCCATGCTCTAAAATGGACTCGTCATCTCTCCAAAGTCTTCTCCTTCTCCTAATTTCCCTTTTTTTTCTGTTGATAGTGCCACTATTTGATCTTCGAAAGATCCTGAATAATAGGAAAGGCACCTTAAGATTAGAGAAGGGCAAATGCTGTTGGAATCTTTTAAAGGAAGAAGATTAAGTCTGCAAAACAGAGACTAATGGATTTAACTTCAATTCATGGCAAAATTCTAGAATATATTATACTTACCTCCTTAGACAAATTGAAGCCTCCCAGGCCTCAGTTTCCTAATCTATAGAATGAGAGGGGTGGACTAGATTGCCTTTGAGGTTCCATCTATCCCTAGATCTGTGATCAAAGGCATAGTTAGTGAAAGACATAGTCATGAAACATGATTGAACATAGGCATAGAACATTCAAAAGAGAAGGGATGATCACAAAGAAAAGAGACATAATCACTTACAAATGGGGGAATCAGGGGAGGCTTCATGAACAAAATAACACCTGAAGGATTTCCTAATTCAAAATGAAAAAAAAAGCAGATTTAGATTTTAAGAAAAAGGCAGTTCTCTGCAATAAAAGCAAAGCAATAAAATGATAAACAAAATCTGGGCAATAGTTGTCCAATTTTGCGTAAATATAGAAAATTCGAAGGGAAAAAGTGGGAGAAGTCTGGAAAGATAGATTGGGAGAAGATTACGTAGAAAGTCTTAAACGCCAGGCTGAGAAGTTTGAACTTCAATAATAGCAACAACCACACACCTTTATTGAGCACTTGCTCTTCTATTCTAAAGGCAACAGCAAGTTATAGGGGCATGGAATAATATCTTACTATTAGGACATCTTACAGGCTGACACCTGAAAATGCTCGTGACTCCGAGGTTCCATCTCCATCTGTCAAAATCTTTGGTTTCCTAAAAACAAGTTCTAATGTTTCCATTTCCATAAGGACTTGCCCGTTTCTCCTTGGTGGAAAATATGTTTACCTCACCCTAAAGTCTCATAACACTATGCTTGCACCTTAGGTATGTTTCTTATTATATCCTATGCCACCTCAGTGTTGTTGATGCGTATATCTTATTTCCCTGGGACTGTGAGTTTCTTGATAGCACAGGCTGCGACATTTATATCTGTCCCTGGAACTAACTTCCTCTCTTCTCCTCTCCTCTCCTCCCCTCCCCTCCCTTCTGCTGTCCTCTCTTCCCCTCCTCTACCCTCCTCTCCTTTCCCCTCCCCTTCCCTCTCCTCTCCTCTCCTCTCCTCTTGTCTCTCTGTTTCTTTCTCTCTCTGTATCTCTCTCTGTCTCTCTCTCTCACCTACCACACACACATACACACACACACACACACACCACATACACATGCACACATGCACACATGCACACACACACAAACACACAAACACTAACAGGTATGACACTTCATTTATAATAGCTATTTAATATACATATTTGTGGAATAAATGCAAAATTCATCAAGTAAAAAGAAAATATTTATTGTAAATCTATTATTCAAAAGACCTTATCCTAGGGTTGTGTTGGGGAAAATAAGATATAAAAGGAGACATAGAGACCTGAAGATGCTCTCATGAGTGTTACAAAATTGCAAAAACAGAAACAAGCTTTGTCCCAAGAAAGAGATATAAGAAGACACTTCCATTCATTCCTTTTTATACTATGGGGTACACAAATGTGGAATATTTCATATAATTAGGTATTTTTGTTTGTTTTTGATGTAATAATTCACATTGCTAATTTTTTTCTCTTATAAGAGATAGTTCTGAAGGTGGAAGAGGGGATACAGAAAAAGCTGAGTGATATAAAAAATAAAAGATGAATAAAATCTGCTTAAAAAACAAAGATGGGACATTCTAGTTAGGAGATACACAACTAAACCTCATGGACAATCTGAGAGGAACACAAGACAATAGGTAATTTAGTGCTAAGTTTATTAATGTAGACAGCATTTTAAGTGTTCAGAAAAGGTAGATCAAATGGCTGGAATATTCAAGTAAGGCTTGCTAGAGGAAATTGGATGGCTTGGAGCAGCTCCTTAAAAAATAGAGGGGAACTAGAGAAGCAAACAGGTCTCATTTTCTCTCAAGAGCATTGGTGTCAAACTCAAATAGAAACAAGAGCCACTTAGCCATCATAAGGATCCCTAGAGTCCCATATTGACTTAGAAAAACACATATTAACATAATTTATGTTCTACTGTATTTTTAGTTATTTTGTTAATTATTTCACAATTACATTTTAATCTGGTTCTAGTCATAGTCAAGAATGTTGCAGGCCATATTACAGCCCAAGCCAGCATTTGATACCTCTGTTTGAGAGAGCGGAACAGTGGTGTTTCAATTCCAATCCCAATTAATGTAATTATAGAAGACTTAGATACATCTATTAAGTCAATCAATCAATAAAAATGTATAAACTAGGAGTGAATGAGTCATTAGTCAGTTTGAAAGGATTAAGATACTTTTGATTATAGGATGCAGAAAGATGATGACAGGAGACATTTTATGACTGGCCGAAAGATCTAGTCACACTCTGTGGGCTACGTATAATAAACTGCACCTAGTTCAGAGGTGGTCAGACCAACAGGGAAGCTTCAGTCTTCAGTCAAGCTTCAGGAGCTTGCAGACTCAAGAGTACCATGAATAGACAAACCTTTGTGCCTACACCAGATAGCAAAAGGGAAAAGGGGGATTGAACACAGAGAGAATGTTATACTACCCCACCTATAACCATGTCATCAGACACTGGACCAAAATAATAAAAAATGCCACCTCATCCAGCCAGGAACAGAGAGAGAGGAACATGCTTTGAGGACACCCAAAACAAATACGGATGCAGAAAAAACAGCCAACTGAAAAATGAGGCCATTTTAAAGACTGTGGTCTTTTGGCACCAGAAGAAAGAACTTCTAATAATCAGCAGTTCTAAGTTTACTTTGTGGCCTAATAGTCTTCACATGCATCTCACTATCATTGAACTTCCTTGTTACTGTTGTTCATTCATTTCAGTCTTGTCTGCTTCTTCATGACCCCATTTGGGATTTTCTTGGCAAAGATACTAGCGTGGTTTACCATTTCCTTCTACAGCTTATTTTACAGCTAAGGAAACTGAGGCAAACTGGGTTAAGCAACTTGCCTAAGGTCACACAGCTAGTAAGTGTCAAGCCAGGTTTGAATTCATAAACATGTATCTCCCTGATTCCATTCCCAGTGGTCTATCCACTGTACCACCTAGCTACACTACTTAGCTGCTTTTCATTGTCCTTTTTTGGGGGGTAGAGAATTGGGGTTCAGACATTTGTCCAGGATCATGTAGCTGGTAAGCGTCTGAGGTCGTATTTGAACTCAGTTCCTCCTGATTCCAGGGCTAGTGCTCTAACCACTGTACCACCTAGCTGCCCTCTCTCATTAGACTTTAACTTTTTATCTATGTAAACCATTTGCCCCATGGATCCTGTGTATATTTTTGTGAAAGTCTACCTCAGATTTAGGGAAGGATTATTTTTGTACTAATTGTCCCTATACCTAATTAGTAAATACACTTTCTGAAAACTAATCAACTATTGATAATAAACTGGGATCATACTGGTGGGGTCTCATGAACTACAGTATTCAAAACCACAGCCTCTCTGGATCATTCATAGAATCCAAGAGGAGAAGTACTTAGCCTCTTCAGATTGGTTTGGTAGGGGTAGGGAACCTATAGAAACATAGATCATAAAAAATTGAAGCTAAAAGGCACATTAGAACACAGAACAAGTATAATCTGATGTAGAAGGGAACACAGAAGGTAAATATTAGAATCGAGAGGGACATTAGACCATAAAATGTTTAATCCGGTAATAACCTTAGAAGATAGAAATGTTAGAGTTTAAAGTACCATGCTTGAAAGGAAATTTAAAAGATAAAATGTCAATAGCTATAAGGGATTTTAGACCATAGACTTAGAATGTTAGATCTGGAAAGGGCTTTAGAACACAGAATGTCATAGCAGAAAGGCAGAAAGTTGGGGAAGAGAAAAAATACATATATTTACCACCTACTACGTGCCAGGCACTGTACTAAGCACTTTAGAAGTGTTGTTTTAAGAACACAGAATTTTAGAGCAGAAAAGGATCTCTAGGCCTCAGGGAGGGGTGTTTGGGGGAGATGATTGGGGAAGATGTATTCTATGGCTATTGAATCACGGTAGTGTTTGCCGCTGGCTCATTTGCGTAGTTAACAGCTAAAGAGGATGTAAAAGTGACTTATGAGCTGAAATCAGGTGTGCAGGCATAAAAGCCACAGTGCCCATGATGGATGTGACTGGGTAAATAGCTTTTATAATTGGTATGTTTTTTATTAAATTTTAAAGGCTGGGTATTTATGTGAAAAGGAATCGTGGGCATGTTGAGACTGGCGGGTCGCTGTCTAATGAGCCCGCCTTACGGTGCCTCCTGGCAAACATCCAGGACAATAAACTGCTTTTCAAGGAGCTCCTTCCTTCTAGGGGCCTGTGGTTCCCTGGGGAAGGTGAAAGTCAGAGGATGGGAGAAGAAAAACTGACAGTGTAATCAGCTCCACTCTGAAAGTTTCCCATAAATTACTATCTCTTCCTCCTTGTGATGTAGTAAAAAAAAAAAAAAAACCCATAGGAGTCAGGAGACCTGGGGTCTAGTCTTAGTTCTACCATACATTCCCAGTTTGACTTTGTACAAGCTCTTTCCTCTCTCTAGCCTCAGTTTCCTCTTCTGAAATTCAAATAAATTCTACAAGTTCTATGAGCAAGGCACTGAGCTAGGCACTAGGGATCCAAAGACAAATGCAAAATTGCCCTCAGAGAGCTTATATGCTACTGCAAAATAAGAGAATTGGACTGTATGGTTCTCAAGTCTTTTTCAGCCCTGGAATTCCATAGTCAATGCTCCAAGGTCACTTGCATCTCCAAAATTCCATGACTGTTATTGTGCTGACAGAATCAGAGACAAAGAGATAGAAAGGGAGAGAGGGAGGGAGGGAGGGAGGGAGGGAGAGAGAGAGAGAGAGAGAGAGAGAGAGAGAGAGAGAGAGAGAGAGAGAGAGAGAGAGAGAAAGAGAGGAAGGAAGGAAGGAAGGAAGGAAGGAAGGAAACAAGGAAGGAAGGAAGGAAGGAAGGAAGGAAGGAAGGAAGGAAGGAAGGAAGGAAGGAAGGAAGGAAGGAAGGGAGACAGAGAATTCTCAGTCTTTTTCAAGAGGAAATTCCAAAAATCTCTAGTACAGAAAGATGGAAATTGGAACATGTTGGGTCCTCAGCATGCTGGCTTGTTCCTAGAGTCTCTCTCTCTCCACAAAGTCTAAAAGAGAGTTTAAATCTTGAGTGTCTTCTTTTGAAGGTAGAAGCCAAAAGAAAAAGCATCCCCCTCCCAAACTAACACCAATTTTACCCTCTCGCGGGCATGAAAAATCGAGTAACAGTTCTTTCTACCAGTGAGAAGAGTCTTCAGCAAATGATTAGACTTGAGCCCAGAGTTACATTTTTAACCACTATTATTAATATACCTTCTTAATAAATAGCCTATCTGAAAGTCAATAGAGTTTTACTGATTGATCAATAAAGATTTATTAGAAAGGAGGGAACACCCGATGGGGGCTCATGAGAAGTAGAACTAGAAGCCACAATCTCTCATGGTGATCCTTAGAACTTTGAGAAAAGTCAGCCATATTCTGGGGACAAAAACTGTCCTGTGAGTAGAGTTGGCAAGGTAACCAAGGAAGGGTGCTAAAACATAATTGCTCTATCCAAGGTTACCAAGGATCTCTTAATTACCAAATCTGATGACCTTTTCTCAGTCCTGATCCTTCTTGACCTTTCTAGCAATTGACGCTATAAACCTCTCCTCCTGTATTCTCCTCTGGATTTTCGTAACGCTAATTTCACTTGGTATTTCTCTCATCTATATGACCTTTTCTCTATCTTCTTTGCTGCATTTTCATCAGTGTTTCCCCCATTGTGTGTGAGTATCTCTCAAGGCTTTCTCCTAGACTGTCCTCTCTTTTCTCAATGAATGCTCTCATTTTGCGATCTCATTACTGCTGGTAGGTGGCACAGTGAATAGATGCTAGATCAGGAGTTGAGGATACAAGTTTATATCCACCCTCAGACATTAGCTGTGTGACCCTGAGCAAGTGGCTTAACCTTTGTCTGCCTCAGTTTCCTCTTCCCAGCTATAAGATCAGGATAACAATAGCATCCTTTCTCCCCACAGTTGTTATGAGGATAAACTGAGATAATATTTGTAAAGCACAACTAGGATAAAAATCATTAGTCTTTCTCCCACCCCAAGCCCACATTCCTTTTGAATTCCCCCATTAAATTAAGGGCACCAACATTTCCAGTCAGTCAGATTTGCACCTTTTGTCATCCTCAAATTCTCATTCACATTAACTCCAAATAATCAATCATAGGTAGTCATTTCTAAATTCACATCATCTCTCAAATGCAGTTCCTTTTCTCTGCTCACATGGCACCACCCTCATTCAATATCTTTCATCTAGTCTATTGCAATTACCTCCTAAATGGTCTGCTTGCCTTTCCCCACTACATCTCCCACATAGCTCCCCTATCCAACCATATTGACCTCCTGCTCAACAAATTCCAATACTCCTTATTTTGTCTGCGATCAAATATGAAATCCCCTGTTTGGCATTTAAATCTCTTTACAAAATGGCCCTTTCCCATCTTCTAATCTAATCTAATCTACTCTTTTTTAATAAATCTCTCCCTTATGCACACTCTTTTGTTCCCCTATACTGGTCTTTTTACTGTTCTTCATAAATGAGGCTCCATTTCCCACTTCTGTAATTATAGCTAGCATTTATATAAATCCTAATATGTATGAATGTACTAAGCAATATTATCTTATTTGAGACTTTAAAAAAATCCTGGGATATAGGTGCTATTATTGTAAGAGATAGGTGGAAGAGTTTTGTTTCCACAGAGCTGAAGGTGTCCCTCTCCCCCTCTCCCACCCCAGCTTTAACAGAATGTGTCAGGTGACTGATTGGAACTACTTCCAATCAGAGCTCTGATCTAGCAGAAATCAGGCCTCAGGTTGGTCAATTGAAAGGTCAGAGGCTTGTACACATGCTTAAACAAGCCATTCGAGGACTGCATGACATAAGCAATCACCAGGTTGTATCTGGCCAATGAAGAGCCTGGTGGGAGATTTGAAGGGAAAGCCAATAAAAGGACTGGTGTCCACCTGAGTTCTTTGTACTCTCCTGTATTCTGTTCAGGGGACATGCCCACTTATTTAGACTGAATAAATGTAAAACATAATTAAAGCGCCCCTGCTTGGGTGGAGTCCCTTCTTATGAGAAAGCAATAACATTCCTTTTTGCCTTCTCTCAAGAATAGTCTCTATTTTTAATGTGAGTAGTGGTCTCTGATCCCTATATTATTATCTCCATTTCACAGATAAGGTGACTGAGGCAGACAGCCCTGGAGTGACTTGCTCAGCTAGTCACACAGCTAGTAAATGGCTGAAGCTGA
Organism: Phalanger gymnotis; assembly: GCA_028646595.1. NCBI lineage: Eukaryota > Metazoa > Chordata > Mammalia > Diprotodontia > Phalangeridae > Phalanger > Phalanger gymnotis. The sequence continues at coordinate 7,846 of JAQQSZ010020185.1, forward strand.
ATTTGAATTCAGGTCTTCCTGACTCCAGGCAATGTGCTACTTAATTGCTCTGTGTCGTTGTATGGACTGTCCTCCATGGTTAGAACTCTTCCTCTCTTCTGCTTAGAATTCTGAACTTCCTTCAAAATTTGGCTTAAGCACCACCTTCCGCTGAAGGTCCAATCCCACAACTTCTACTGCAAATCCATCTAAAATTCCCTTGTATCTCCTTTGTATGTATCTTCCAAATACCTACACTGTGAATACTCTGGCCTTACTTCTCTCACAGTGAGGCAGGCTACATCCTGCCGTGAGGTTCTAAGGGTAGTCCATGAGAGATTAGGGCATCTTTAAATGCAATTGGCTTGAGCCCCTCTTTCTGAACTTGTTCCCATAACTGCCAGATGCCAATAATTAGCACTCCAGTTCCATTTGGAGAATTAATATCAATTAGCTTTTAGAAAGGGATATTTACTTTGAAGATATAGAAAGAACAGAAGTATAAGCATTCCCTGCCCACACACGCACTTCAGTGGGGAATACCCTCTCCTCTACTATCACCTTGATCTTTGGGGATGGTATGCTAAGATTTAATGCGATTTCTATATAGTAGTTGTTCTCATTTTTTTGGGTCTCAGGATGCCTTTATGCCCTTCACAATTATTGATTCTAAAAAGTTTTTTTATGTGGATTATAGCTATCAATATTTCTTTTCTTAGAAATTAAAACTGTCAACTTTAAAAATACTTAATTAAAATAGTAAGAATCAACCTATTACATGTTAATATAAATAACACTTTAATGAAATAACCATATTCTCCAAGACAAAAAATTAATTAGCAAGAAGAGTAGCATGGTTTTGCATATTTTTCACATTTCTTTAACGTCCAATTTAATAGAAGACAGCTCAATTCTCGTATCTGCTTCCCCATTAAATCTGTTATGATACTATTTTTGTTGAAATATAGGTAGTTGTATATATGTGAATATGTAGTTGGAAAAGGGAGGAGGATTTTAATAGGCAAATAACATCTTACCATTATCATGGAGATCATTTTGATGTCACCTATGCCCAGGAAGGATCTCAAGGCCCACCAGGGATCCTTGGACTATAATTCTGAAAGCACAGCTAGATAGCTTTGATCTCACTAAGTTCACATCCAAATGCCACAGTGATGCTGTCTGAGCACTTCACAACTGCCATTGTTCTAGTTCTGCTCCCTTCAAAGCTGGATCATCTGGCTGTAAAACCCAGCATGGATATGACTCCCCTGACCTTTTGGAACTCACCAAGTTGTATCCTCCATCAATAGCCATAATGTAAAATGAAAGATAAATGCTGAGGGAAGAAACTGATGCTTATATTCACAGGCCACATGTTGGCTTCACATGGGGAGAACCAGGGGCCTCTCCTCTTACAGTATTGTCTCTCTTCTCTCACTGGCTCATAGACAGTAGGAAGGAGTCACCCAAAGAAAAGGGTAGAGGCTCTGATGAGCAACCTTTGAACACACCCCAGTTCCAGCTTCGCAATCTCACCATCATTTGGCAAGAAGACAAAAACCAGTTAGAGAATGTCTGCACACCCTCCAATGTCTCTACAAGGCATTTCTGTTATAGTCATCATGACTAGAAAGCTACAGGTCCCCAGCATCTTCCACATCAAGGACTGAATCAGCCAAGCACTCTGTACATTCTCGTAAGGACAGGACTCATTGACTAATACCTCATTTTACCTGTGTGTATATGTGTCTTCTCAATTCTTCTGTCTTTGAAAACAGGAATTGTGTTTTTTTTTTTTATTTTATATCCCCTGAGCTTAGCACAGGGCCTGGTCCTTAGTAAGCACTTAATAAATGCTTGTTGCTTATGTGCTTGATTAACTGGAGGTTAAAAATGTGAAATGAGATTTGAAAGAGTAAATGTGTGGGGAGTACAATCAAAAAGTCTTTCTGAAAGAGTTGGCATTTCAGTTCTTTTTTTTTCCTTTTTTTATTTTAATTTATATTTAACATGTTTGGTTTTCAGCATTGATTTTCACGGGCGTTTGAATTACAAATTTTCTCCCCATCCCACCCCCCCACTCCAAGATGGCGTACACTCTGGCTGCCCTGTCCCCCAGTCTGCCCTCCCCTCCATCACCCCATTCCCCTCCCATCCCCCTTTCCCTTCCTTTCTTGTAGGGCAAGATAAATCTCTATGACCCATTGCCTGTGCATCTTATTTTCTAGTTGCATGAAAAAAAAAACTTTCTTACTTTTGAACATCTATTTTTTTAAAACCTTGAGTTCCAAATTCTCTCCCCTCTTCCCTTCCCATCCACCCTCCCTAAGAAGTCAAGCAATTCAACATGGGCCACATGCATATCATTAT